>VYZV01043476.1:1627-13235 GCA_013401275.1 Pandion haliaetus | reverse complement strand
GGCCAATATTTGGCTTTTTTTTTTTTTTCTCTTGAAGCAGTTGACTTGAACGCAAGCCAAGAAGAATCAACCATATGACAGTAATAGCATAGCATGAAATGTATCCATGTTTCAACAAGACTCTTGGAGCTGTGCCTGGCAATATAATATGTCAGAGAGAGAGATAGGATGAACATGTTTTGCAGAGGGAATAATACATGTCCAACAAGTGATTGTTAGCAATGAGAGTGATATTTTAGAACAAGTGGAAAAGACTTTGTAAGTGTGTGTTTTCTGTGATTTATAGTGCATTTAGTGGTAATATCAGAACATCAATCTCTTTCTTCCAGCAGCATTATATGTAAAATGAGATAAGTTGAAATACTTTTGCTTCATCTTTTACTTCTGTTCAGGAATGAGGCATGAATGTAGGAGGTGCTAGTTAGCACAGAAACGAGAATGTTAGAGGAGGGCATTTTGTTGTAAGCTACTTAACAGCCCTTCATAAACATATTTAGATTTCATACTGTGTGTAAGAAGAGGGTGTATGAATACAAAGAGAGGTTGGCCAGGGTGGCAAAAGATGGTCTGTAACATACTAAGCATTGATATATCAATAAAGGCATCTGTGTAATTTTTTCAATTTCTGATTTATTTAAATTTAAATAAATAAGAATAATATTGCTGGTTCTAGACAACCTAACATTTCTAATTAAGCAGCAAAGGCTGTTTTAGCTTCTGCAATGTTAAAATCCTTTCCAGAGGAACTCAGCAAGTTTTCTACTTGCTCTCTCTCATATTTGCATAGGGGGAACTATACATTTAAGATGCTGTTGCAAAAAACATTTGGAAGAGGTTGAAGTATTTATGTAGAAATTCTTCTTTAAAAGTGGAAAAAATGCAAAACTCTGTTGGATAAATTCTGAACTTCCCAAAAGTAAAAAGAACTAAACACCTATAGAGTAAGAATACAGATTGTGAACAGGAACAAAATATCTAATATTTACAGTAATCTATGATAAAAGCTCATTGATCAAAGATTACTGAGTCTGGACTGTAGCTGTAAGGTAGTAGGCAGAACTTTGCACTATAGAAAATTGAATGCAAATAAACAATAGGTCTGAGGTAGGAACACGTAGTACTTTCAAGTCTGACTTCTTGTAAACTGCAGAAAGAACTATGCACACTACCAGTACAACTTCATCAACACAAAGTTCAGCATTTGAGAAAGTATGTGGCAACTGCAATGAATAATTTAAAAGGAATATGTAAATGTGTTTATGTAGAATGTGCACAGGGCAAGGAGAGAGTAGCATTAACTCAGAGGAATTTCTCCTAGGAAAAATGGACAAGACTGAGGCAGAAGGCCTGAAAGCCAAAGGTCATTCCTTAATTTAAAGCTGGGCAAAATGCTAAAGCTAAATAAATTTTTATTAGTATTGAAATCAAATCTATAGACGATTGAAAGTGAATGCGACGTTAGAGAGACAGGGCAATTCAGGAAAAAATTGAAAAGATCTTCCTGTTCGTGCTTCTGAGTTCCCATCAAATGACACACAGGGCCTTGTTCTGACGTGCAAGTGGGAAACTGCCCCCAGCACCAGGACTACACAATGCACTGCGGAGGTCAGATGCCTCCCAGTATCCCAGTTAAGAGACAGCCAGGCTAACCCTGGGCTCATCTTCAGGTGATGTCCTGCACTGACAGGGTTTCATAGTGAATCGTAATAGGCTTTTGGCAGGATGGAGGTATGTGATCTCTGTAGATGCAGTTTTGATCTCTGGCAAAAGCTGTCAAAGAGGGTTTTTGAGACTGTGAAGAGGCTCGGAAGGAAGCTCTTTGATTGCCAAGCTGAAAGTAAAAAATGAAGTTTTGTGTGTGTGTCACATGTTAATAAATCTAAATGAGATCTAAACACAGCAAGGTGTATGTCTTCTTATAACTCTCTGGGTTGAGAGATCATGTCAGGGAGTTCATATAAAATAAGTATATGAGTAAATTGAGAGGAAGTGTAAATCTAAGTACTGAACGGTTTGGAACAAAGATAAAATTACATGGCAACGTGAGGTTTCTGGAGTTAAGTTTTATTCAGGCACTTCTGAATTTTTGCTTTTTTTTTTTTTTTTTTTTTTTTGTGGTAAGCAGCATTGCCCTCATACAATAAAATTGCTGGAGTTTACTTTGTTTCCATGTCAATCCATCTCTCTGTAGTAACAGTACCTTTCAGATATGATTTCACTGTCTCTGTCCCTAGGGTCACTGAAGCAATCATACAATGTTTCTTCAGGGGTGATAAAATATTTACAACATAACTAAAACAAGAACAGTGTTTGAGATTCAATGAATGTGCTTTCATGGGACAAGTACCCATAAATTTTAAAAAGAAAGCAGTAACTGTAATCCTGATCTTATTAAAATAGATAGGATTTGGTAATGTTTTCAGTGGAAACAGGGTTTCGACCAGCTGTGACCACTATGAAAGCTGTTGTGCTGTATACATACCATTTCAGAACATGCTCTGAAATCTGTACTTCCTGACATTGTTCTGTGCAACAGATTTTATAAAAAAGTCTTTCTAGAAGGGTTGATGGTTTGCTTACTTTGATAATTTATGATTCAGGAAAGCCATTACTGGCAATGAAAAGCTTATAAAATCTGGCAAGAGGATTTTACCAGTCATGGTGTTGGTATAAGAAATTAACCGCTACAAAGGTTAAAGATTTGTTTTGTTCAAATAAGTATTTACTTTAGCTATTCTTTCTTAAGGTGAACTGAGTATCGATTAGTGAACTTTTATCTTCATGATTTGCTAGATGAATTTCACTATCACTTCCAGTTTGTTTTGGATTTATGTGTTTGGCTTCTTACAGTGAAAATTGAACTGATCAGAGAAAGTAATTTTCACTACCAACGCATTACATAGCATACTAAAGAATGAACTGTGATACCTCTTTAAGATGCTGTACTGCTATTTCATAAATCTTTGGCTTGTCACGTAGCAGAATGGTACTTCAAAGGAGAAAGATCCCTTTGAATCTCAGGAGATTGAGTTCTGAATTTAATTCCTGAAGTGAATAGGCTCTTTAAGCATTTCTTGTAAGGTCTCTAGAGCAAAGAGGGAAGATTGTAATAGCAGAGAAAATTATCTAAAAAAATACCTTTGTCCTTCACCTGTGGTTTAAAAAAAAATAATTCACAATTTCATTCCATTATAACAAGAATTTATAAGCTAACACCTCCTATTGCTAGAAACTAAAAACTTGTTGTGCAAAGTTAACCTTTTGCTTTTTACTGCCCCTACAGCAGAAAGTGTATTATTGCCCAGATCACATTTTTGTGATTTGCTTCACGGATACCAGTGATTGCAGCTTCCAGGGATAACTCATAACTACCAAGTGATTTAACATGAAGATTTGCATTTTAGTTATTCTTGAATGAAACAAGTGAAATTTCTCTATTTGCCCCCCTGTCTTCTTGGTGTTATGACATGAATTTGAGCATATCATTGGCCACTGGCTCTTCAGTCTGACTGAAAGAGGAAGAATAAAGTTCTTCCTTTTCTAAAATATGTTTTTAAAATGAAATCAGCATTTGATTCACTTTTTTGAGATACTCAATGAAACAGAGTCATGTTTTTAAAAGAGAGTGCCTTCCACAAACAAGCAGTCGATTCTCTTTAAGAAAGCAGCTCTTGTCACTCCCAGCAGCTATCATCTGACAGATTTCTCCTGCTCTTGTTCTATGCCTAAAGGCAGATTTTTCTAGAGGCTAATAAGCTCTGTTTTTCCCCCCTCTTTGCTATACCAATGCTTTGTATTCTCTCAGTACAGATTTTGAAGCAAGCTTCTTAAGCAAGCAAGGCTACAGAGCATTTCATCCCTACTACAGATAGAAAATAAAAAGATATTAAATAGGAATTGTAATGCTCATAGTAAGGCTGATCTTTTTCCTCCATTTGGTGGTAATCACAGAATAGGAAGATTCCTGAATCTGCGTGGAGCCCAGTCTTAAAAACAGTTACGACAGGTCAGTAATATAACTAATATCAAAGATTTAGTTCTCCATTAAATTATTATGCATGTACTACACTGAGAGATGTACTAAATTTATTAAATATTATTTAGTTCAGAAATTCTAGAAAAAGGCTCAAAAATAATGCCTCAGACTTACCTTTTTTTGGAAAACTCATAAAATATAAGCTAGAAGGCTCATTTTACTTTTAAAATACTTCTAGAATATAGTAAACTGAGAATTAAAAGCTGTTCTGAGAACACACAGAAAGCCTGCTTTCTTATTTCTTGCTCCTGCTTTAGAAAAATTGAGTACAACTCTTTAACATGATAATAAAGTAAGATCAGACATAGTATTTTAGTTGGGAATTCATAGCCCTGAAGTGAATCCACATTTCCAAGTAATTTTCCAAGTAATTATTTGTAAATTAGTGTCTGGGGTTGAACCAGATGTTGTCTCATTAGCTTTAACACTGTAATATGGAATGAAAAAAAAGGGAAAACAATAAAGGAACAATAATGAAAAAATAAGCAGAGTGTATACAGAATAGTATTTACTTGTATTGACTATTTTCTCTGCAATAGGTGGCAAAGAATTTCCATTATATAAAGCAACTGACACACAGTAAGTCTACTGTAACATTCAAGGTTGTATATTTATTACACACTTTGCTATCATTTTCTCTATTTTATCAGTTCGTTTTCTAGTAAGTGTGGTTTGGGGAAAATTTGGAAAGGAAGACAGCCATTCATTGCATCAATACATTTTCAAAAATCTTTAAACATAAATTAGATACATCAATTTCCCTTTTAAACTACTTTGATGTTAAGGGAAAAGTTAAAATGGTTCATAACTTACAAACTGGCAGGAAAAGCTGAAGTGTTGAGTTCTAAATAAAGAAAACGATAGAAAGCAGATACCCAAAGTATTAAACAGAATACTTCTATTCTTTTTTCCACTTTGTCTTTTACTTTCCTCTATCCTTGGTAATTTTTTTTTAGTGCTATAAATTCACCAGCTTTTCAAACTACTGCTGAAAGACTCATCTACCTAGGGACAATCAGGAAAATTAATCTGAACTTAATTTTAAACTGGGTTAATTAAACTACATTAAATCCTTATGTAAATACACTTCCTCAGAATTAAAATGGCTTTTATTTAATGTTCTTTGGAAGTGAGTTAAAGTAAATCAAATTAAGGTCTCTTTAATATTGCTTGACAATGTCCATCCCATAACTTCAAAGTAATAAAACTACCTCACCTAAATTCAAACCTTTTGTTGTTTTGGATTGCTCTTCCTGATCAGGTCCACATGGACAAGCCACCCCTCTAACAATTTTTACTACCATTTACAACCCTTTTGAGTCTGACCTTATTTGATTTCCATAACTAAGATCTGTATTTATATTAAGCTTTTTTTCCTTTATCACCTAATGTGAGAGATCTTACATTAAAAAAGAGCTAGAAAATGTCTTCCATGTTCTCCTTATTTACTCTTTATGGTTTAATTTTAAGCAGGTTGTGGACCAGCTTATTCAGCTTTCAAAAACAGCTCTTATTTCTCATTCTCAGAGTCAATGTTTTTCTGTGGTAAGCAGCTAGAAAAATGTTAGTGTGCTGAATTTTTTTGGTTTCAGTAATGTGTTTAGATTCATCAGCATTTCTGAAGCCATCAAATCTTGGGGCTATTTGGATTCAACATTTAGAGGCTGACTTATCTTCCATATTTAACCATGTAGCATCTTCATATTCTTTCCATAGCATAAAATGAAAATGTAATATGTTATTGATGAATGTGTCTGCTAGTTGTCTCAGGTTAGCAGCAGAGTAGTAATGTAGCATGCTTACGTGTTTGCAGAAGCTGGGTGTGCCAGCATAACTACCAGCCCTGAAGGCAAGTAGAGTTCAATGCCTCCTACAAGCATCTTGCTATGCTCTTGAGGGTCATGGCTAAAAAAAGAAAATGTGTAGCCTTTGGAGAACACATGTTGCAAAGCACGTAATTTAACGCGTTCCTTATTAACAGAGGTAAGCACCCTAGTTTGTTCTGAATGACTAATTCCCTTGTATGTAGACCCCAAATATGTCCAAATACAGTAGCAAATGACAAATATATTGTATCATTTGTTCAATGCAAAATGGATTTGCCAGTGAGATTCTGTGGCAGCTATCAATAATGACTTGTTTTTATTAAGACCCAGACTTTAAAAGCAAAAGCAAGCAAAGCCTATAGTATTTAAATCTGGTTTTTTTACATCATGATGGATAGTGGAAAAAACAACCATGTGGCCTCTTGTCTTAACTGTGGAGTAGTGGTGATGGGAGAGAGGTGAGACAGGCTTCACAAAGCACGCAACTGTCTGTACTTCAGATGTGGTGCTTTGCATCAATCGTAGACCCAAGAGTGACAGGAATGTGGAATAAGCTTGCACTTCTAGAAGCATAACTGCTTGTTCTTCAGAAACACGTTAGTGCTCTGTCACTCACTTTGACCAGATCATGAATTGATTACCAGACCAAAACTGTAGTTTAAATAAGGACAGAAACAGGCAAAACCAGTCAGAAATGCATTTGTTACTTTTCTGTGGTTCCTTTTTTTGCAATGGAGTATCAGTGAAGTTCTGACTTACCACTGGTTTTGTTTTTCCCTCTTTTACTGCAGTTTATTATGCTGACATACATCTTTATGTTGGCCTGGCTTGGTGTTACAGCTTTCACTTCTCTGCCTGTTTACATGTACTTCAATCTTTGGACCATTTGCCGAAATGCCACTGTAGTGGATGGAGCTAATCTCTGCTTGGATCTTCGCCAGTATGGTACGTGAATGAAGAATACTAAATAAAAAGCAAAATTTCACAAAAGAAAGCATCACATTGCTTTGCTTCCATGTATCTGAAGTGAACTGTTTCAGTGTTTCTGAAACAATTGTTAAGCATCTCTTTCTATCCATCTACCCACTAGTCAAGGCAGTATATTAGAGATGCACTGTATTTCCAGGCCTGACAATATTGAATCAACATTGTCCATCTTCCCAGAGTACTGAAAATTTGGCTTGGGGCTTCTGTTTGGCCTCTTCTTTTGGAAATGCTGGAACTTGTCTAAAATGCTTAATTAGTCCTTTATCTGGAGAATGACTTTTTAATCTTGTGGTAGGACACTCATTTGGAGATATGAGATCCTAGGTTATCATGTGTCTCTGCAGAGGTGAATCGGGACACGACAAGATTCATTGCTTGCAAAAATTTTGATGAAGAGTGACAATACAAATGGTAACACTCTAAGAGGTTGGTGGAGAGAGAGAGCAGGGCTAAAGCCTGAACTGTGGAGGTTAGAATAAAGTGGGGATATACACATACGTGTGTTTTGAGGGGATGGGAAACTTGGACAAAAGGTGGTTTGGAATCTTAAAAAGTTTGAGATTTCTTGCTTTGGTGATGGTAATTCAATTCCTTTCTGCCACAAGACTGATTTGAATCTAGATACCTTGGCCTTGACGGTTTCTCAGCCCACAGAGCTTTGGGTAATCATACTCTCGTGAGGCAGTTCCTCGAGTCTTTCTTTTGTTGCCTTGGCCTAATATAAAATAGCAATATATTTTTAATTGTGATTTTGAGATATAAAAAATGCTGTATGGCTTAGGAATGAAACAGTTGATTCATATTCAACATTTGTCTTAACCTGAAACAAAATATTTCACATTACTGTTTTCATGAGGGGAAAAAAAAATATCTTTTTTTAGTTTATTGATTCCTCCACCCCTCCCCAGCATGACAGGTGAGTTGAGAAAGCAATTATCTGTACAGATTTCATCAAGAGTATAAATTCCTCTTTCTATGACCTTTTATTTTGCTAATATTTATGCCCATTTTTTATTATTAATTCTATTTAAAATGTGCATAAAACACTAACATATAAAATGTGTATTCTGTGAATGTACCTGTTTCCTGTACATTCAGTGTAAAACCCACTGATTACTAATACAAAAGAACAGTATAATTTTTCATAGCTGAGTTATAGCAGTTTTCTTCAAGCTAGTCTTTGATTTAGTATCCCGACATTAGCTAAAGGAAAGAATGTAGGAGATTCTAGTTATTCTTTCTGATAGAGAAACTGTTATTACAATAAAATATACATTTGGGTAATGCTTTCATATAACTTGTGAAAGAAGCTTTGTACCAGATCAACATGTCTGAAAACAATATACAGCACATTTCTCCACATGAGAGTAGAGAATGTTTGTGAACAACATGGTAAGAGTATATATTGATTGCAAACAATTTTTCTGGAGTTTTGATCATTGGGCTGGTCAAAATCTGGAATGAAGATATTTTTTTAAAATATCTAAAAGATTATTACTTGCATGTTTCCTACTAGGATTTTTACTAAAGAGATGATTTGTTAGTTTTGGGATGGCTGAAATTATCATAGAATCGTAGAATGGTTTGGGTTGGAAGGGACTTAAAGATCATCCAGTTCCAAGCCCCCTGCCATGGGCAGGGACACCTTCCACTAGACCAGGTTGCTCAAAGCCCCATCCAACCTGGCCTTGAACACTTCCAGGGATGGGGCATCCACAACTTCTCTGGGCAACCTGTTCCAGTGACTCACCACCCTCACAGTGAAGAATTTCTTCCTTAGATCTGATCTAAATTTACCCTCTTTCAGTTTAAAGCCATTACCTCTTGTCCCATCACTGCATGCCCTTGCAAAAAGTCCCTCCTCAGCTTTCCTGTAGGCCCCCATTAGGTACTGGAAGGCTGCTATAAGGTCTCCCAGAGCCTTCTCTTCTCCAGGCTGAACAACCCCAACTCTTTCAGCCTGTCTTCATAGGAGAGGTGCTCCAGCCCTCTGATCATCAACAAAATACTGATTTTCTTATTAAAAACAGTTCTGCAAAGCAGCCAAGAGTTTGTATTTCTTAGCTCTTCTGGCTCATATGGAGGAAGCTGCTATGTACTAGGAATACTAAATACTGTGAATATCTATTCTGCTCCAGGTATTGTAACTATTGGAGAGGAAAAGAAGGTTTGCACCACATCAGAAAGTTTCATCAAGATGTGTGACTCTAATGAGGTGAATAAATGTGATAATATTTTTGGCAAATCCATAATATATGTTATAGTAGGAAGTAAATGTGTGTTTTTTTCTTACTCTTAATGTTCTAATTCTAGCTATGGTGATGAAATAAGATCCCAGTGGAAAACACATTCAGCAAGTACTTTTCCTAGTCTTTTACTTCATACCAAATTTAGTCAGTGCAATTTCTCCAGCCATTTGTTTTCTAAATACACTTGTATTTAATTTTTTTCAAGAATTCCACTGTCATGTGTATTTTTACTGAGATGTTTTTGAAAGCTAATGCACCTGCTGCACATTGAATAGGTCTGTATAATGAATCACTGCTGGAAGATCTTATGATTACTGTTGTGACAGGAGAGTAAAGACTTCAAATGGTTTTGACCAAATCTTGCAGTGTGTTAGGATAATAACTCCTAGTACATTTTTCTTTGTAGTTTTTCCCTTAGGCAAAGGCCACCTATTTCAGTGCAGCTGAGGTTTCTGGGTTTGTTTTTAAACAACCAGGGATGAAGACAGGGCAAACAAAATTACATCTATCTAACAAGAAGAGAGGCTAAAATCTTGATCCCTCTGAAGTAACACAGTGCTTTGCTAAATGTTTCACTGGGTCTTACTATGTTTGAATAATCATCTTAGAGTGAAGGTACACAATCTGCCTTTATACCAAAACCATCTAAGAAAATGCAACCCTTGCTGTGCAGTTAATACTCAGTGGCTGCTGTGTAAACCAGATCACCAAAACTAAAAACGAACGTAATCATTTGGTTTGGGGTGGGTTGAGGAAGGTGGTTAACTTGGATTATTTAAGTAACCTGGTTTATATTAAATCACTATGAACAAATTTTATTGGCAAATTTAGGCAGGAAGTAAATCAATACATGAGGATGGAAAGCTACAGCTAATGAAGGGAAACAGGGTTTCCTTAAGCAGTCTCTGCCACTAGAGAAACTACCACAAACAATTGTAGATTTGGTAAAGTAATACTGTAACTAAAAAAAAAAGAAAAAGAAAAAAAAGAAAAAAATTGCTGGATTGTTTATTTTTAAATGATCAGCTTTGTTAATATCTTATGATTTAAATACAATCTTTTTAAATAGAAGTATGCTTCATCCCTGATATGAGTATTGTAATAAAACCAGCACAAGCACAATGTCATGTAGTGATGTCAATCTTTTGGAAAAAGCATTAGTAATCATTACTTTTGTAGAAGGGTGGCACCAGGAAGGTAATTATTTGCTCTATGTTATTCCGACTTTTCATTCAGTTTCTGTTTAGTGTTCCACCATGAAAGTCCCTTTCTTTGTCCCCCTTTGCAGCTAAACATGACATTCCACTTGTTCATTGTGGCACTTGCTGGAGCTGGAGCAGCAGTCATTGCTATGGTAAGCTACCCAACACTCTGTACTTCTGTCATCATCTGAATTGCTAATGCGTTCTGGTTTTTACTTAGTATCAGTTACTCAATTTCCATACTATCACTCAATGCTATTACTGAAATATAGTTCCGTAATTCAATACTCGCTCTTATCTTTTTTTAAAACATATTGATGGATTCCCCTTGAAGTAGAATATAATTACTTTTTTGAATAAAAAAAATACCTTTAAGTACATGCTAAGAATTTTTACTATTCTCTTGCTGTGTTCAGCCAAGTGTCTGAACTCACCTGGTTGTCTCATGACCACAGCAATATACTTTTATGATCTATGCCTTTCTGGGTATTCACAGGCTTGCTATGCTGCTATTTTAGGAGCAGACTCTTTTTGTCAGTTCTGTGCGTATATGAGAATGTGTCAGTTTTTCTGTCAGGACTGATTTTTGCTTTTATAATGAAATTTACTTTGAATTTGATGACATTTTGCCAATGAGAATGTTCCACTGAGAAAAAAGTATGTGAGCTAGTGCCCTGCTCTTCTGTCTTTCGTCTTCTGTGTCTGCTTAAACATAAAAGATATTTTTAGAGTAGGGATTCTGTACCAGTGTAGGTTTGTATAATACACACTAGAATGGGAAATGAAAAATGGCTGTTACTTGGTAGTGATGCATTCCATAAGAAAAGTGTTAGTGATTACTATTACTACTGCTACTAGTAATTTTTCATTGAATCCTAGGGCCATAATTTTTTTGTTCTCCTTAGAATTACATTTATAAAAAAGGACAATCAGCAAATATTCAATGAAGCTAGTATTCCTGTGGCATTAGTGATTTTTTTTATTGTTCTTCTCTGCCATTTTTTCAGTATTACATGACACCCTGCCAGCACAGCAGAGGCAGCTAAATGAAAAAAATATATTTTCAATGTAATTTTTGTTTCAAGACCACAAATAATAATAGTAGAATATAATTTATATTAGTAATTTGATTTTCCAGACTTTTCTGCTTCTAGCTGAAAAAATGGTGAGCAAATAGTACTCCAGTGCATTGTTGTTTTGAAGTATACTCAGTAGTAATTATCAAATGCTAATTTGTCCAGATAACAATTCTGCATTTCAAAGATGTGTTTTGAATCAGAATAGCCACCGAAAGATTTTCAGTGAAAA
>VYZV01043460.1:8477-19145 GCA_013401275.1 Pandion haliaetus | reverse complement strand
GGGGGAACTCCTTTCAGTTGTTTTTGGATCTGGATATTAATTACCTGCTAGAAGTAAGTGGCATTCACATTACTGTCTTCATTTTACTGTTTAAGTTTCAGTAGAGGGAAGAGTTTGACCCTGTCTGGGGCAAAAGGGATTGACATTGACCTCGGTGAGTAATTTGATATTTTAGAGCATGATTTACACAGAGTGTTGTCCAAGGCAAATCAAAATAATTATTTCATACCCAAATGGACTGAGAAAAGCTTAGGAAAGGGTTATAGACAAAGCTATAAAACTCAGGAATTCACTTCACTGACGGGTACTGATTCAGGTTGTTATGGGTTTGAGTGGTGCAGGGGGTTTTTTTGGTATTGGGGGAGGGGGCTGCAGGGGTGGCTCCTGTGAGAAGCTGCTGGAAGCTCCCCCGGCTCCAAAGAGTCGGACCTGCCTCTGGCCCAGGCCGACCCAGTCAGGGATGGTGGTAGCACCTCTGGGAGAACAGATTGAAGAAGGGGAACCTGCAGGGAATGGTGGGATTGGAATGTGAGAGGAACACCTCTGCCGATACTGAGGTCAGCGAAGGAGGAGGGGGAGGAGGGGCACTTGAGAAGGCTGATGGCCCTGCAGCCCGTGGTGAGACAGCAGGCTGTCCCCCTGCAGCATATGGGTGTGAACGGTGGAGCAGAGGCTCCCCAAAATGGCCGTGACTCCATGGGAAAGCCCGCGCTGGAGCAGTGTGTGACTGGAGAGCAGCCCGCGGAAAGGACCCGCGCCAGGGGAGTTTGGGAAGAACTGAAGCCCGTGGAAAGGACCCGCGCCAGGGAAGTTTGTGAGGAACTGCAGCCCGCGGAAAGGAACCACATTGGAGAAGTTGGTGAAGGACTGTCTCCCGTGGGAGGGACCCCACGGTGGAGCAGGGGACGAGTGAGGAATCTTCCCCCTGAGGAAAGGAGCAGCAGAGACAAGGGGTGGCGAGCTGACCCCAAACCCCCATCATCTGGTCCCCTGTCCCACCAGAGGGAGGAGGGAGAAAGAACCGGGAATGGAGCTGAGCTGGGAAGGCGGGAGGGGTGGGGGGAAGGTGTTCGGAGGTTGGGTTTTACTTCCTAATATCCTTATTTTGATTTGATTGGTAGTAAATTAAGTTGATTTTGTTTCTTCCCCAAGTGGAGCCTGTCTTTTGCCCGTGACCATAAGTGGGGAGTGATCCCTCCCAGTCCTTGTCTCGACCCACGAGCCTGCCTTTGGATTTTCTCCTCATCCCCCCGTGGCCAGGCGAGGGGGTGGGGAGTGAGCGAGCAGCTGTGTGGTGCTGGGCTGAAACCGAAACCATGACACAGGTGAATGTCCAACTTCAAGGATTCAGCCCAGGTGTCCATATGTGTGCAGCAGACAGTCAGGGGAAGGACAGCAAGGTCACCACTGAAGGAGAAGCCGTACCTCAACTCCATTTCAGAGTGGATTTACATAGCGATAACAAAGATTTCCTGCAACTTTCCAAAGACTTTTGTTGTTAAAGGCTTCTCAAAATTACATTGAGGATCATCATAATGTAAGATTCCCCCATGAGAAGACATTAGATGTGCTCATTGTATGTCAAATGCATGCCTGTATCAGATCCAACTCTGCAAAGTGATGGTGAAAAATCAAAGACATCTGACCTGCCATCTGTACAGAGTGGATGAGAGAGGGTGGTTTTGCTCTAAGACTTCTACTTTCTTAAACTCAACTTCTGGACGCCGATTTTGATGGATCTAAATAAATTTTGATTTAATTTCTCAGACGTAAAAAAAGTTCACATAATCACAAAGGAGAAATCAGACACAGATAGAAAATGAAAGCTTTACACTAATGTGGGAATTCCAACAGTTACTAAAGTTTCTCAATACTGGAGTCAGTGCACTCCATCCTTTTATAAGTGTATAGTAAATACGTGTTGGTACAGACAAGACTATTATGTTTCAAATGCACAATATTTATTCTAATCAACATCAGCAGCCACATATTATTAAAGTGTTCCAGAGTTAAACTGAATTAATTTGCTTAAAGCATCTTTTCCAAACAAAATATGCTTAAAATGAATATTTGGCTTTGGGCTTTGTGTTTGGAAGACTGCCAGGGACGGTAAAAGGATTGCAGAATTTTCCATTTCATTTCCTTACCTCTAAATAGTATTTAAGGCCAGTTTCAAAATAAGGCATGAGAGTTTGAGGGAAAGTAATTTACTTTTATTTTTTAATTATGTTAAATCAAGGGCATACCTATTATTTAGGGTTTTCAAATAGTCTTTAGGGTCATTAAATATCTTAATTACAAGACAGGATTGCTGAGGACATACTTGACTAGGAACAGACATGTTTGGCATGAGAAAAAATGTCGTGACTTTATGACATGTAATAGCTCAAATTGAATGAAAACCAAAACAATGCAGCCCAAGTGAAAGCAGCTCTTGGAGCCTGACTACTAGCTAGCTAGATGCTGCAAAAGTACAAGACCACAGGGACCATCTTCAAGATCTCACCATAAATGTCCTGAAATCTCTGGAAAGACTGGCCCCATCAGGCCTCTAATGCAGAATGCTTAATTTTTATACAGAAATCCTGCCTCTTTTTGCTGGGAAATTTTCATCCAATTTGGACCGAATTATCTCTTGTTACTCAGAGGTCAAATGCTTCATTATATTCCTAATTTCTCCCTTGATCCTAAAAAACTTACGAACATTCCTGTCCTCACACACTGCAGCTCTTCTGTTTTCTGCATATGAGCGAACTAGATGCTCCAGAGATACCAGTCCAGAACAATTCACAGAATCTACACAGATTAAAAGCCAAATGAAGGACATAAATAATGCATGTAACACTAAGTGCTATCCACCCTATTCTTAGATGTGTGTATCTTGTAAGATCTGCTTCTGCATTTTGCATACAAATGTGTATTAGCCAGTTTTACAGGACAAATTGGGATGTATTCCTGATGGATCATCTCTAAAAGCTTTATCAAGCTCAAACTTGCTATAATGAGATTCAGTTTGAGAAAAAGGAAAAATAATAAAAGAAAAATCTGGTTCCTTGCAGTTACATTTATCAGAATAATTTCTGCTCCTACCTCTGATGACTAAACACCTCATGCAGTTACTTTACATAATACTAGCAAGATTTTAATAGTAATAGTACTAATTTACTCACATTAGGTAACACATACTTTCAGTTCTATAATAATCAGGTAGTATCAGATATTAGGTATTAAATCTGGGTAAATTTTAATTTACCAGTAATATTAGGTATTACTGTCATGTATAGAATAAACTTTGTTTCATTGTCACACTCTGCTGCCAGTTAAAAGATGTCAGCTTTTTGTTTTAAAGAAAAAAATCTTCAGAAATCATTTGATATCTGATGCTACAGTCAACTTTTGTGACAGGACAGAGAATGCAAAAGTTTTCTTTCTGAAGGAAGCAAGTTTACTCAAAGAGAACAAAAAATTACTTCTTGCTGGTGCTCACTTTAATTCTTATCTGTCAGGAGAACTATCTTCTCACTTTCTCTCACTGTCTTTTCCTAAAGACACAATGAATGAAAAGTGGCAGAGAAAGTGAAGGGAAATTTGTCTTCATTTTATGTGCATTGTACATTGGTGACTTGGTGGTATCCTAAAAGATATCACCAGCAGCCAACTTTCAACAACCTCCAGAGGGCTTCACTTACTACCTCCTATTTGTTCAAATCTCATGCGTGTGTAAAATACCTAGCCTACAGGGTAGCTCTGTTAGGTATTTTTGTCCAGATGGAGACAATAAAGTAAAGCAAATATACTGATGCTGAAGACAAAAGATTAAGCAGGAGGCACAAAAGTCTGGAAAGTAAAGAACTCATCCTTGATAAAGGTAGTTCACATGCTACTTAATGGGCTTCTGTTGGCCGAGGCCAAGGAAAGGTCAATGTTAATTTAGCTTTTATGGGATTAATTTAGTTGACAGGATCTGTGTGTGATTTCAGAATGGAGCAGAGGAATGGCAGGTTGCCTATTTTAAACACACAAAGTTAGAGAAGGTAAAGAGCTAGTGGAAGGTAAGAGCATTAAGTAAATGAGTTTCTTATGTCTATCTTTCCCTTCTCTGGATTTTCAACCACATTTTTTTCGTTTGTTTTGTTTTGTTTGTTGTTTTGGTGTTTGGTTTTGTTTGGTTTTGGTTTTTTGGTTGTTTTTTTTTTTTGCAAGTATTCAGGACCCAGTAGTCAGTCTCCTATACAGAGCCAAATAGTCATACTAAAAATCAGACAGAAGATTTCTCCCCTCATTTACAGGATACTACAAAGGGTCATTTCTTCCTCTTTAATAGTGAATCATTCACCTGCAGGGAAAATTTCCTCATATAATCAAAGCAGTTGACTGAAGAGCACTAGTAAATATGCATTTCTCATGGGCAAGATCTCGGATATCTTTTTCCCTGTTCTCTTACTGGTAATAAGAACAACTCCATGTACTTCAACAAAGCTGAACTGAGACTATTTCAAGGAGATAATTAGCTGCCCTGTATTACTTTTGAGAGATCATTAGAGACCTTTAATATCCTCAAGAACAAAAATTCAATAGATTCTCTCTAAGGAAAACCCACATTGTTCCCAAATACAGTGTGTAGTGGTAGAATACCTAATCCACTTTTTTTCAGCAATTAGAAGGTGGACACATACAATATGGAGCCTTGCAACTGCAAACTTGGGGAGTTTTCATGATCCAGCAGACTTGTGTGCCATTGACCATTTTTAGATAAGTACAGCTTCCAGATCATTTACCCACTTCAGATTTAAATAAAATGTGAGTTATAGCCAAGCACCTGAGCATAAATTGAACTTATTCTATAAAACGTGAAAATTAATAAGGCCCCTTGGAGATGTAGCTCTTCCCATTGAAGAAGTGCAAATACACAGTTACAGAGTATTACTTACTGTGTTCAGAAAATCTTTTACTATATGGTAAAAGGCTATATAGGAAATACAGATAGCTAGAAGATTTAGTAACTCACTGGACTCTCATCTTTCAAAGTCCAAAATTTCTTGGTAAACACACCATTGTTCTTGTTTGCAGGGCAAAAAAAAAAAAACCAAACCAACAATCTTTCTTTCCCTCTTCTTAAATAAGGTAGACAGAGAAACAGATTGGGAAAAAAAAAAAGCTATTAAATGGAGAAATTCTGCCCTTTATAAAGTTGGAAGGAATCAATGGAATAACCCAAGAAACTATCAAGGAAGAGGAAAGCCAAAGGGAAATTTATTCTGTAAGGATTCATGTCACACTGTGGTACAACTAGAATTGTGCAGAAGAGGATCTGTCCTATTCTTTGAGTATGATACATACACGTATACACATGCTTCCATTTTCATCTGCTTCTAAAATACATTGTTTTATTTACATGAAAACTTCAGTAGAGGAACATCAGGCTAGTAAATTTGCAGGAGTATAATAGTTCTAAAGCAAATTGCTGTTGATTCTAAATTACTTTTTTCAGTTTTCATTGGATGCATAAATGGAATCAAAATATTTGATTACAAAGGAAAATCTTAATTTAGAACTCAGAATGCTACTACNCTCAGAATGCTACTACTTGTCCACGCAGAAGATGTAGATAGAATTTATTTTACCTTTTTGGATTAAGTAGTCTAGCAGGTTCAAAAACAGACTAAGTTTAGGAATTTGAACTGGAAGAAGGTGACATTGTAATAAGCAATGTTGAATCCCACCTACATGTTTGTAGAGTTTAATTTGTTTATGACCTGGAGATTAAAGTTTGTGATGTTTCTAGCTTCTAATGAATGATCAAACAAGTTTGTAAGAAGTTAGTGGGGATTGAGAAAGTAAAAGAGAGAAAGAGAGATTAAGTAGCAATTCATGCCCACTCTTTTTTTTAGCTTCTGTCATCGTTCAGTCTGACAGATTTAGGAAGGAGAAGTACTATTTTTCTAAAAAAATTCTCATAATTGTTGATGAAGCTGGAAGCCTACATATTGATACTACCTTCTATGTCAGAGGAAGAGAAGGTGGTTGGTTTATTCTCTTTGGTGCAGTTTCACATCAGAATTCTAGCACAGATTTGTAATATCAAAGGGTGCCTATGTCTTATTATGCTAGACAATGTTAAGTAATGCCAAACAGAGATATGTGTAAGCATTGGACAGTTGTCTAGTTGAGAAAAATTCAGAACACTACTTTATATGCCACTGAAAAATAAAGGTAAGATTAAAGGTTTTGATGGAATCCTAGTTCTCCGCTATAACATAAATGTTTTAACAAAACCCTAGTTCTCTGCTATAGCAGGTAATATCCTAACATGATTATCTAAGCCTAGGCATAATACAATACTACAAAGTGGATCCTAAACCCTGCACCTCTTCAGGCAATGAGGTCCCTGTCAATATAGCAGTAAATAGAAAGTGTTGCAATAGAAGTAAAATCCTTGCAGTTTTACAGTGGTAGTTTTAGTACACGCACAGGACAAACATGGGCAACAGCTCACTGGGGCAACATCCTGGTGTTAGTAGTGACTGGTAAAGAAAATGAGAGAGGAGGGGCCAAGAAAAAAAAAAAAGTCAGATTACTGAACCTACTCGTATTCACCAAGGGAAGAAATGCATTCAGGCCCTTCTAAACAAGCAGTAAAAACTCCAAAAGCGGAATCAATACAGTACAAATACAGTGCAAATCCACTCTAGCACAGAGTGCTGAAACCTACTTTACCTGCCCAGTAGCTAGTTCAGAGCATCTATTAGTTTTGATTTATTTTTTAAGGAAGATTGTGTTGACAGTCAGAACATCAAAGTAAAGTTAGGACTTTTGGAAGAAAGAAACAGAAATGATCAAGAAGAACGTAGTAGAAGAAAATCCTAAATCCGCTGCTGTGTTGTTATTTCCTTCTGTTTCAGCAATGCTGGTGGCGAGGGAATTAAAACTACAGTGTCTGAAGGGAATGTGGAGGTGCACCATGGAAGATCTGAAATGAAACTGAGTGCTCGTTACTGACAGCCACTTTGCATGGGCAGATGCAGAGGAATGAAGAGGTTCTCAGAAACAAATTTTTAGAAAATGAAAGAGTAATAGGAATAATATTGAGTAAAGTAGGGCCAGAAATCAAAAGTGGACATATGTCAGTAAGATCTACGCAGTGTAAAAGAAAAAAAAAAAAAAAAAAGATGCAAGTTTAAACATCAAATAGTTACGGGTTTCTAGCATCTGGTTCTCTCTCTCCAGTTCATTCTTTCACTTTTGGGACAAACAGGTATTTGTTTACCTTCACTTTTCTCCTTGGAATTACAGAGTCACAGGAGTCAATGCAACAAAAATTTATAAGACAATGACAACCTATGAATTTAGAACAAAAAGCTACCTTCTAAGTGATGAAGAAGAAAATGCCCTTTTTGAAAAAAGTCTGCAACCTTCTACTTAAGTCTCTTCTCCTGGAGAAAATACCATGCTCTCTCCTCATAATTCTTCACCACAGCAACTTTATTTCTAAAAGTCAAAAATTTCATGTGTGAAACAATGATAAAACACTGCATGGTAATGATTAGCAGGGATCAAAATAGATTTTCTGTCATCTTGTTTTCTTTCTTTTGCAACTCCACTGAATCCTCCAATATTTGTTTCAAGACTGAAAAGCTTCAAGAGCTCTAGGAAAAAGAAATTAGACAATCTTATGAGAGTAAAATTAATGCTCTATTACTGGTTACATGAATTTATAACATAAGTGATCATATATTGATATTTTCAAAGAATTCCCTACCACACAAAGACCAGACTAACATAAAATACATATTCACATCACTTATCTCCCACTCCTATTTTGCACTACTGAAAAATTGCATCACCCACGACATTTACCGTCTCTTGTTATAATTAGAACTTAAATTCCTTCCTTTCCGTTCTCTCCAAATTTCTCCAAGATATTTTATTCAGAAAAAAACTTTCCTTCTAAGGTCTTCAGCCAACAGGTTTCCAGAGCATGGTGTTTACCCAGCCTTATCACTGGTAACTTATAACACCTGATTCAGTCCTTACCAAGACTGATCCTTTACAGTGGTTTAGAGAAGTCATTACCTTGTTTATTCCAGGATAATCTCAAACACTCTAGAAGGTACCATTTTCTTCTGATCCTAAATTACTAATAATGAATCAAGTACTACTAGAGTAAACAGCTCTGTTTAAGTGGCCATTGCAAGTCATGGTATGTAAGCCCTACCATTCAACAGATTCCATTAAAATGATTAAAGCTGACAGGCTTCATCCCCTCCCCCAGATGCTCATTACCAATACTTCCTGGAAACATGAGGTTGGATATGGCTCTTCCCACATCGCTGGCAATAAAGCCCTTTACAGTTGTGTTGACATCATGAGACAATTATTGCAAAACTTCAGAAAATAAGTTTTGGGAAAACAATATGAATTATGAGGAAAAGAAAAAGATCAAAATAAGATAACTTTTGATAACGTTTCAGGGGCTGATCTTATGTGCTTGCTGACAGTAACAGAAGACCAAATTGTAAAACTGCTGAGGGCATTTCTAGTGCTGTATTAATGCAGAATCAATAAGGGATGTAAGCCAATTTTTCTTACCTGGGCTGACTAGCAATGAAGAAAATAATGTGATCAGCTGTGAAGCTGGACACAAAAAAAGACTCCACACAAACTAAGAGACTGGCATTTTTATAACAACATACCACCAATGACTGTAATTAGAAAGAAGATACCAAAGTTTGCATTTAGAATTAGAAAAAAAAAAAAAAGAAAGGGTCTTTGAGCATTATTTTAAGAAGTAAAGTTGTACTTCTCACTATTTACCTGATGGCCTTTGAAAGATGAGAGACTCATTTCTTTGCAAAGAATGTTATCATATATGGAACTGTAGACCTGAATGAAGCTTGCAGTTTTGATGATATAAACCTCTATCTTATTTTACCAATTATCTGCAAAAGGTTTTTTATTTAATTAACATGTTGTTCATGATGAACTAGTGAATAATAGTAGTGTTACATTAAATGGAAAACTCAAGGTTTGACACTAGTGTGGGAAACATCTCAATGAAAAGCGTGCACATATATTGGAAATGTGTCTGGATTGGCTCCATGAAAACTGGTAAAAAAAAAAAGAAAGAAATATCTTGAAGTCAAAAGAAACACTGTTAGTTATTATTTGAGCAATGTTCTTAAGTTTTTCTAAATTACTTTTATCTTAGCTGCTCTGTTGCCAGTTGCTCTTGAAGGGATTTTTTTTTTTTTCATGGCATCACTAACCACACCGTTTTAACTACATCTGTTAAAACTAGAGAGTTGTAAATGTTGTGAAATATCTTTTATTCTTCTTTTGGAGTACATGCAAATTCAAAGCCTGTCCTTTCTGTCTGAGCTTCATAATCTTTGCAAGTAGCTTATGGCTTCTAAACACTGAAGACAATTCCCCATCCCTAGAGATGGATCCGATCCCACAGATCTGTTACAAGAAGACTCCCACTGATCTACGTGGCCTTCATTCATACAACCAAAGCCAGTACATTACATCAGGAGTACTTACTTTTTATTAACCTGTCCATAAATCTGATTTAAAAACCATGGCGCTAAGGATAGCGCAGAACCGGCTCTCAGCAGAGAACTGTGCGAGAATCCCAAGGTCACTTCCCAGCTCTCCCAAGTGCGATAACACAGTGCACTTCCAGCACAGTAAATGGACCTGCTCGCCCTTTAGTTTTAAGAAATACTTTAAGCTAGCAATATATTTCAGCTGTTTAAAACCTAATAAAAATACAGCACAAGTCATTTATTATCTGTCACTTCCATATAAGTAATTCTCATAAAAAGTCAAATTTAAGATACTCTGCAAAAGAATTCTTTCAGACTTGACAGTCTTATTATTTTAAAATTTAAATGACGTATTCAGAGACATTCAATGCTGAATACCTTGGATCAAAAGCAATAGTGCAATGGAAGTAAAATTCAGTGATTAAAAAACCCCAACAGAAAATCAAGTGCAACTGTCAATACTTTTCAATAGAGATTTACATCAAGCCACTTCAAACTCCTCTCATAATTCTTCAAGCACTCTGTTATAAATCAGATCAAAATGTATTCCCAGTCAGGTCTCCTTTTTCTTATAATATTTGATGTGTGTCTGTTGGATGAATTTCAAAAATTACTTACATAAAGTACTCCACAACTCTGAGACTACAAAGTAGAAGAACTATATAGAATACACCACAACTACTAACTACTACTGAGATGGGTCATCTCCTTATCCATGAATTTATTTCCTTGGTAGAATAGGAAATATTTTGTTGGAAAGTAGTATTAGATGGAAATTAACTCAATCAGTTGGAAGATCACTTCTCACAAGCTTTACCAGACTATAAATTGGTTTGTATGAACCGATTTGGATTCTGGGGTGGTGAACAAAAAAATTTTTGCAGTACCAGACCACACTGTGGGGTTCATCTGATTTCCCAAACTGATTTAGACGGAAAGCTCTGATGAGAGATCTTGAGGGCTAAGAGAATGTTTTATGGTTTTGACTTAGTAGTTCCTCTAACCAGAATTCCCAGAATAGGCTGGCTTTGTGTGATGATTTTTAAATGGAACCAGGGAGAATCTGCAGAAAACAAGTGAGAACTTTTTTGTTATTAAGTAAACTTTTTTTTTTTTTTGG
>VYZV01043459.1:25445-65759 GCA_013401275.1 Pandion haliaetus | reverse complement strand
CTAAACTTTGAAATCTTAACTAAGTGATATAAAGGATTGATTATTCATATATAATCCTTTAGACATAAACAGCTGACCAAGTCTGGGACTAGGAGTAGATCCAGCCACACCTAGACTCGTGTCAGAAGGAGTTTAGAAAGAAAGGGGGTCCATTCTGAACCTCATGACTCAATGGGATGGTCTCCCTGACAGTTTTGTCTGACCCTGTCTTCTACGCAGTAAATATCAAGTGAACCTTGCCATCGAATCTTATTAAGCCACTGTCACATTTCCTACCTAACTTTGTTAAATCACTGTTTTATATCAATAAATATATTGCTACTTTTCTTTTATGAGTCAAGTGTGTCACTCCATCTGTGACAGAACCAAAGCAACTCTAAGAACACGCAATCTGTTCTCTGCTGTCTCTACAGGGCAATCTTTGGCAGAAAGATGGCTCAGATAGGTTAGGGCAGGAATGTCTTAAAACATTTTACAGAAGACAAATCTATCTGAAATTGTCAAGTTATAAATTTTCCTTTCTCACTTGTGGATTCAGCTGCAGCTTTCCCAGGCTCAAATTTATCTAAATTGCCATCTAAACTTTGCCTATATCAAAAAGGTGTATGCTTTGTTTTATAAAAATTCACTTGATCTTTCTGAATCCTATGATGTGATTCACTAACTTGAATTCATTTGATCACAGTATACATTCCCTTTTTTCCACATTTTACTTTCCAGGAAATGAAACCCCAAAAATTAACTTGGATTTAGAGGCATGCACCTTTGACTATGCTGATCCAACTTTGGTTCCCCCCACACAATCTGCCCCCGACATGTTCTTCATATGATGAAGATTAATTTTAGTGCCAATTTTAACAATGCTTCATGACATTTAGAGAAAAAAATTGGGGGGGCACATCTAAAGCTTATACAGGTCCATTGGATATATAAGAATATTTGCAGCTGCCTTTCACATCCTTGCCATTTTCAAATCCAGTCCTGCAAATTTAGGTGATGCTTATGCATTTCACATTGGTAGCCTGTCCCTTTTTCTACCTTCCGTACAGTATATTTCTACTTTCCAGTTCAGTCAGCAATTCCTTATTCAACCAGTTTGGCCACCTGCCATGCTTATTCAGCTTCTTGGACAATGGAATGGAACATTAGAGAGTGCTTTGTGAAGACTGTTCTCCTAGAAGATCACGTAGCTGTCCTGGACCCCTTTCTCCTGCCCAGTAGCATCCCATGGCTTCCTATCAGTTCCCTAACAATGGCAAAGTCTGCTGTGCTGAAGTCTTCTGCCTCCCTTCACCAACGATATTAAATCTCTACTGTCTCATGGTCACTTCAGCAAAGGCTTTCATCAACTATTACACATCTGGCAAGTTCATCCTTGATTGTGAGTAGCAGACCCAGCAAAGCACCTTCCAAATTGTTGTGTCCAGCCTGCATCAAAAATTTTCCCTAGAAATTTGCTGGATATGGTGCACCCATTATGTAACATATAAAAAAAAGCTTAGAGCAGTTGAAGTCAGCAGGCAACTTCTTGTGCTGCCTGGTTCCTGGCTGTAGTTGTCTCACACTGTTCACCGTGAACACTAGGTACACTTCCCTTTCTTTCATCCTGTCCTGTGCTCCCCCACATACTCTAGCTTTATTGATGATTTTTCTAAAAACATGCAGATAGTTCCTGGAAATTTACTTAGCACCTATCTGCTTCATCTTTGATCCAGTAATAGAGAAGTTTTAATTGGAGAGTTTAGACAAAAGAATTACTACTAACAATAATCCAAGGAGTTCTTTTTTATTGCTAACAATTTTTATAATCCCTTCTTGATCTATTGAATGATATTTTCACNTATTGAATGATATTTTCACTTACAGGAAACAACTTGTTGATAGCCTCAGCTTCTATTATTCTCTTTGGATGTGCAATCCATTGCCTGCTCTATTTTTAAAAAGAGCTACTTGAACCCATCAAACATGAGTCTCACTTCAAACAGAATGTAATCGTCTATAAGAAGGGGAATTTCCTTAATTCATCACTGTTTTATAGTCCACTGAAGGAAAAAATAAGTCTGGTTTTTTTTTTCCAGAGTTCATAAATGTAAGTCTTCCTCTACAAATACTTTTAAACATTGAGGTTTCATTTTTGGAAAGCTGTCTATGAAGCTGTTACTAGAAATATCTGGGCATTTTTATAGAGATTTCAAAGTGCTATACAGGGAAACCCATCATGATTAGCATTGTTTATGTTATAGATAGGGAATCTGAGGCACAGAAAGGGGTTCTGCTTTTGAGTGTAGAAGATCTTGCTATATTAACTTTTGAAAGCATAGGGTTTATTCTTATCTTGAAATTTTTCTAGCCATGATTTAATTTTTTTAGAAGCCAATTTTGAAACATTTTGTGTTTTATAAGGTAGTGCCAGGTACTCTTACAGAATTGCAAAAGCTATAGTTTAAGTTCCAACCTAATAATTATTTTCTGCTCACCAGGGCAGTATATGTGTCACAGAACTTTCTGTCCTCTTCCCTTTTCTGATCCATCATCAGCAAGGCTGTTTACATTTTCTTCCATTTTAACACCTCTTTATTCCCATTATCTATTCTAATTCAATCTATGGTTCAGATTTCAATTCTAATTAGGCAGTTAACAAATCTCTGAGGTCACGCTTTGTTTATGACACAGGGACTGTTTATTTTGGTTAGGCTTGCCTTGAAGAGTCTTTTCACTTTGTCTTTTCAACATACAAATTAAATGATTGAAGGGGCATTACCACAGTGTAGGGACCTTTGAGGCATTTGTTCATTCTATCTTAAGCATGCTCATTAATTAAAAAAAAAATAAATTAAAATATCACAAACAGGAGAACACAATCAGAATATTTTGTGGTCACAGTCTCCTAACAGGTCTGTCTAAACCTTGTGATTTTGACAAGTCTAGATCTAGAATACTTTAAGTATCCTTAATTGACTTTGCAGTATCTAAAGGCTAAAACTTTTGTGTTCTGTTTCTCATAATTAACCTCACTACTGAACGTGGACAACTGAGGTCATTATTTAGTATATTAAGATCAACAAAACCATGTAAACAAACCCAAATTTTCTCATTTGGGAATGCAAGTGATCTCTGACTTGTACAATTGCAGGTTTTTATAAACTCAAGTTTAATGATGGTAAATACTCTAAAGATCTACGGAATGCTGTATTAATAATTTTAGGTTACCACTGATAATACTGTTTATTAAAATTCACCAATCCACTGTGTTATACTCCCATTTGTCCTATATACTATAGTTGCATGTGGCTTAAGTCAGCTGACAATGAAATAATATTAGTGATTTAAGGAAAGTAACTGTCAGAGATAGCGTGTGCTTATCTGATTTAGGGAGAGTGTCTGGCTAGAGTTTAAGGTATTTGTTTTATGTTACAAAGTGCTAAACATCTATGATAACGTTTCTGTTTGTGATCATTAAAATCAGATGGTAACAGATTACTAGTAGGATCTTTTACAGAATTAAGAATTTGCAATGGTTCTGTGAATCAAAATGAGCCTGCATGTTCTATTGTCCTCCTGCAGAGAACAGAAAGAATTTTTGGTTTTGTTTTTATAAACTTTGAAAAAGACTAGTGGCTTTCTATGTTGGATAAACTGGGGACTGAAGAGAAGTTTATATGACTCTGCTTTGGTAGAATAAATTGATTTGTATTTGCTTTTACTGCTTTTGCACTTGGAAAAATGATTAATTAAGGTATTGTACTGGAAAATCATGAGATGATTTAATTGTTATTTCTAAATGTTATGAGATGCCTAAGAACCCGGAGGGAGGCCAGAGACTGCAATTTTATTTAAGTTGTACAGTATACATGGTACAAAAAGCCCCAGTAATCTCAAAAAAAATTAGAAATTCACAGAGCCTTTGCTATATTTGCTCTTTTTTAAGGGAATTTCAAATTGCAGATGTTCTGGAAAAATGAATAAAACCAATTACTTAGATTGGTTAACACATCAATTAGTTGCCTTCATCTCAATCCACTAAAGAAAGAGACAATACCATGATTTCTTGATAGCTGACTTTGATAGCATGTGATTATTTCAGCAGCTTGAAGCACTGGTTCATTATGAAGCACTTGAATCATAAGTGACACTTTGTGTTTATTGTCTCATTGTTGAAAAGCGACTAGACAATGTGTGGTCTGCCAAGCTTGCATGTGTCACAAGCTCCATGCATAATGCAAATTAGGTGGAGAATCAGGAAAATCTCTAAATCGCTACTTGGTTGTTCTGTTTGAATTTGCAGAATAATTCTACCCTAGTATCTAAGGTTTGGGGCTTTTCTTTAAACAACTCTAAGCAAGTGGTTTTGAAGAAAAGCTGTAAAAGACTGAACCAGAGGTAAATCAAAAAGTGCTATACTCCCTTCCATGAAAGCAGCTGTGAGCAAAGCCATGAACTGTATGAATTTGCTCTTCTATTCTTATCATAGGATTTCCCTGAAATCACCTTAGCTACTAACATATTTAACATCTCCTCATGTAGTCCAGTAAACACCATTACCAGGAGAAGGTGCCAGGCTTTACACTGACCTGGCGGTGCAGGGTCTCAGCACTTGCATTCGCTTGCCTTGGCCTGCACTGGTTGGGGCTTGGTTTAACATTGTGCAGTGGTCAGCAACTGCTGCCTGACCTGTTTTAGCTTGAACCCTGGGAAAACCTAGATGAAGGCATCTGTCTCATTCAAAAGATGAGAAAGGAGAATTCCCTCGCTGTACTAAAAGATTAGCTGTCTTCTGACAGCTTCTGACACAAAAATTTCCATACATTTTAATTGGTGCTGATTAATTATTTTAAGGAGATTTAGGGGGTTTTTTTAATAAATTACAGTTGGTCTTATATGGAAATGTACTGCAGTTCCTATAGCATCCAAATCAAGAAAGATAAATATGTACATTGGCTGTGTCTAGATAATTTTTGAATCTACAAGCAGCAAGTGGTTAGATGGAGTCTGGACTGAGACCTTTTTACGTCAAGTTTTACATGACTTTGCTCTCAAACCATATAAATCATCATACCTCCACAGATGACAGTGGTTTAGATTACTATGTATGTGCATGTCTTGCTTTTCTTGTAATGTAATGACATGTTTGCTGATACTAGTGTGTTATCATTGTGTAGGAATGCCTGAGAAATTCAGATGGAATAAGTGTTTCATCCTGTTACTGAGACCATATCCTAGTACTGCATCATATATTGTCCTTTGTGACTGTATGGTCCAATTGCTTGCCTAAAAATTTGGACAGAAATCTACCATGATAGAGTGATTTTTTTAGGAAATGCAGTCTTCTTGTATCATCAGAACATTTGCAACAATTCACTTGGATAAAATGACAAAAGAATTAGACCTTTTCTCTCAGTCTTTTTATTTCAGGCAGTTGACTGGTAAAATTTGATGCAAACTTGTTATTTGAGAATCAGTGGAAGAGAAAGAGGCTTCTGAAAAGTAATCCAAAGCTCTGCCACAGGATCTCATCAGTTAGAAACAGAGATTACAATGCTCTTTTGTCTTTCTGTTGTGGTATGCATTGTTCAATCATATGTAATCTCTGCTCCAACAAAGTAAACATAAGAATACCAATAGCCTGATTTCCTGTTTCAAGTCATTGCAATTTGTTCAGTATAGTTCTTGCTTGTTCAGTATAATTCTTGCTGAGTGAGGTCACAAAATATCAACTGATTTTAAAATAATTATTCTGACTTTCCTATTAGGTTTGATAATTATATTTGTATATTTATTCCTCTTGCTACTTTTCTGTTGTCTGAAGTGCTTATTTGAATAAAAAGAGAGTCTGTGGCCTTGATGATTGTTATTTGGTGTCATTTACAAAAGAGAACCTATGGAAGTCTGCAACACAAAATCAGGAAATTAGCAAAGCACCATAGCAGAGAGCAACAGATCAGTAATGTTAAGCACGTTTAAAATGTGGGGACAAGTACAGGTAGGAAAGAAAATCAATTAATCTAAATTAAAAAAAAAAGATCAAAATACAGGTTCAACTAACTTCAAAATTGATGGTTCAAAAAAAAAGCTGTGAACTATTCTGTGATATGCAACAGGCAACCTATGTTCTAAGAGCCAAGTTCAGAACTCTAGAGTTTATTTTCCCATTTCATTTTATCATTTTATCATTTCAGATGTATTTTATTCCCCAATGTTCCATTATTCTCTTCATATGTATGTATTTTTTTACAAAGATTCTGCTATAATTTCTGTAGTTATGTGGTTTCTCTGGCTTAAGGCTTTTTTCCACCACTTATTCTATGTCTCAGTTCATCAGTATTTAAAGACTTATTTTCAGAAGTGATAGAACTTTTAAAAAAACACATTTTTTTGAAGGACTGAAAAGTATGTGATTAGTCTTGTATCTTCAGTTTTTGGCATTAAAATCTCTTTAGACTTACTGAGTTTCCTTGTAGCTAGGATAACTTTAAACTAACTTCTGTGCTTCCTTAGGTGACCAGTCAGCAAATGTTATCCTAACCCAGCAAATAGTAACAACTCAAACATACCTTTATGACTTCCAACTGATTACTTCAATTGTATTTTATCTACCCATTCAACCTACTGGCACAAAATACCACAACCTGTTTTCTTACTAAAAAAACCAAGTTGCCAGAAAGTTACCACAATACTCTTTTTTTCTGCTGATCAACCCCTAACTGATCTTTTCCTGAACAGTCCCCATCCTAATATTCAAAACATTCTGAGGAACTAGATTAAACTTTCTGTCCTAAGCATAACTAAGATTTTCTATGACTGTTTTTCCATCTCAATACCCAAAATGTTAGTAACAGAAACATTTTCATAAGAGCTGGAAGAAGATGTGCTAGAAATATGTTATTTTACGACTCTGACATGCATGTTTATCAATAGATTACATAGGAACATAAGAACAGGAACCCACCACCCTTTGAAATTTATGATTTGGTCCTTAGAAGAAAGAGCAAAGAAGCTTGCAGCCTTGTTAGTATTATCTTACAATGAGGTATTCATAAGAGAAGCTTTTAAAAAACACTTGGGTTTATGGTTGATTACATCAACAGTGTAGCAAAACCAGTGATAACTGATGAATACATGTGCTTCAAGATCATGAAGTAAACTTTCTTTGCCCTGTAATTATTGAGAGAAGGGTGTCTTAGATTGTTTAAGGGATTTTTATATGTCCTGGTGTTTTCACTTACTAGAAACTGTAAAAATTGATAGACCTATCCTACCTGAAGGACAAAATTTCACTAAATTCTGTGGGAATAACATTAAGTTCTTAACAAACATAGAACAATTACTTTTTAAGGTATGTTAAAAAAAAAGAAATCTTTCAGAAAAGGACTAAGCAGTGCTTTTGGTTCATAACAATCTGTAGCACCACGTAGGTTATTCTCGGTATGCCTGTCAGCGCTGTAGTTTCTCACACTGGCAGTGTTGGAGAGAAGGTCAAACTGTAGTAAAAGTGCAACCTGTTCCTGGATACTGGGTTTGAAATTTGCCTTTAAAAGAATACAATCTATATAGGGAGACAAAGAGATACTTTAAACTCCTACACATGAGCACAGTTTCTAAGCTCCCTTTGAGAAAACTCTCGAAATTGTTGGTCTGAATGCCAACGGGACTTTAGAGATTTCAGTTGGTAATTCTGTTGGAGTTTATCAGCCTCTCTTGTGTCAGTTTACACAGTGTAATGATACAACAGCTGCTATCAGCAGATTAGTGCAATTGCTTTCGGTTGTGTTTGTTTCTATTCATAGCATGAGATTATAGAAATTTGCCAAACATCTTTGTATTATTAACTAATGACTTAAAATTGTTCTCACACTTGTCAGCATGTGTTTCCAAGAACTTTTTAATCTTAGAGATTAACTAATGTGAATTCATTGTTGAAGATGCTACAAATTATGATAAGGTGATGTGCTGGTTTTGGCTGGGGTAGAGTTAATTTTCCTCATAGTAGCTAGTACAGAGCTATGTTTTGGATTTGTGCTGTAAACACTGTTGATAACACAGGGGTGTTTTCATTACTGCTGAGCAGCACTCACACAGAGCCAAGGCCTTATCTGCTTCTCACACCACCCCACCAGTGAGTAGGCTGGGAGGACACAAGAAGTTGGGAGAGGACACAGCTGGGACAGCTGACCCCAACTGACCCAAGGGATATTCCAGACCATATGACATCATGCTCAGCATATAAAGCTGGGGGAAGAAGGGAGGGGGGGAATGTTTGGAGTGATGGCGTTTGTCTTCCCAAGTAACTGTTACGTGTGATGGATCCCTGCTTTCCTGGAGATGGCTGAACACCTGCCTGCCGATGGGAAGTGGTGAATGAATTCCTTGGTTTGCCTTGCTTGCACACACAGCTTTTGCTTTACCTATTAGACTGTCTTTATCTCAACCCATGAGTTTTCTCACTTTTACCCTTCCAATTCTCTCCCCCATCCCACTGAGCGGGGGGAGTGAGTGAGCGGCTGTGTGGTGCTTAGTTGCCAGCTGGGGTTAAACCACAACAGGTGACCTCAGATATAAAAATATATAGGATTGTATACTAAAAAATGCATGAGGAAAAATTAATCTTTTAGGGATGAATAGCACTAGCCATTAATAAACTTTATTTAAACTGCACTATATGTATACTATCTATATTATCATTCTAGATATATGTTCTCTCTATAATGTAAGTAGATATATATATTTAAACTATATGTGACTAAGCTACACAGTCTTAAAGTTTATTAGAATCATTAAAACAACTGTCATCAGAAGTGACACCTTTTTATTCAGCAGCCATTCTCCCTCTGGGGGAATTTCTGCACTCTATCTCTGGATAAGTGAGCTCTGTGATAGACAGCTTCACTGAGTTTGAGGGGAAGTATCTCTCCCAGGCTATTAATAAGAAAAAAATGCCCCAGTAATTGTTACCATATGGGAATGCCATGACCCCAGCAGTCAGCTCTCCTTATCCATACTGAATAAGTACTAAGGAAGCTCTATAGAGAGATTAACAGCTAATTTTTTTTTCTCCCATGCTGTTCTCACATCATCCCTATATACTTTACAGGGTAGAAAACAAAAAACCGACATGTGCCTCTGCCTTCTGGTCTGCCAAGCTTGTGAACCATTGTATTTAAATCAGTGAGTGATTTGTTCTCAGGATCAAAGTTTAGCCCACAATACTCTGCATTTTCTGTCTGAAAAGACGAACATTCTGGGCATGTATTTGATACAGTTTTTTCTTAATTTTAATAAGGTGAGGCAGTTCTATAAAGAGAAGTGAGGATTCTGGGCAGCATTTTGAAACATTGCTATGAGCAGTCCAACTGAAGGAAAAACTGTTCAGTGAGCTGGATAAGGTCCTATGTTCTTGTAATTTGCATTCATGGTTTCCAGCAGCAGTTCAGATGAAAAATAGTCAAAATTTTCAAACGCATAACTGTGATGGGAAAAATGCTTACTGTGTCTTTGGCCAATTTATTTTCCCATACTCTTTGATCACTAGGTGTAAAACAGTGCTATTATCAATTATTAAAAATTATTATTAATACTATTATCACAAGAATAATAAAGACTGTAAGCTATTCAGTTGCTAAAGGGTACTAAGTAAGTATCTTAACTAGATGTAGCATAAAAGTTTCCTGTAGGATTATTCCAATAACATGAGTGTGGTTCCATACTGTGTCATCCACTCAAGCGTTTTGGCTTTTTAATTGATCTATTTTGTTTTCAAAGGTTGGTATACACACCTGTAATTATTCTAATTTATTGATGTACCTACTCAAATGGGAACCTGTAGTCCCAAACGGTCACTGTAACTTTAAAAAGAAAAATTTTTGGCTCATAAATGAAGCTTCCAGAACCAATTTACCTCAGGAACTCATCAGTGATGAGGGCATCCCGTTTCTGTGGTAGTGAGCATTTAAAATATCACTGTGTGGGTGGTATGTTGGCATGTTACTTTTTACAACCCAAGCCCTTCTGATTAAACAAAACAGAGTAAATCAGAAGTAACTTTCTGTTTACAAGTTCAGATTTTGCTTTTAAAAAATCATGTATTTTAAATCAATATAAACTGTACTAATCTACTCTCATAAAATTTTGTTTATGTACTTTGATTAATCTACAATTGATTTAATGATTGTTTGCTGAGCAGAACAAAATCAGGATATGAGATGCTGCAGCAAAACTAAATGGTTCTATTCTCATTTTTGTATCTTTGAGTGTGTAGACTCCAAGTACTGCTGAGGGCTAAGCTCCTAACAGGTTGTAAAAAGATTCTATGGCTCTTGGAAAGCATGTTTTTAGATATTTATATCTATCTCTCTGTGTGTGTCTGTGCCTGTTTTGAGTATAAAAGTATTTCAAATGCAGTATTCCTCTACATCCTTCTCCCCTTCAAATGGAATGATCTGTTGCTATGACCACTGTTGCAGTGAGTCAACATCTATTTAAATCTAGTAGGTTAGCAACATGCAGTCAATCACTGGATTTCATTTGCTGAATATTCCCAAGGGTTTTCTAATTAGTAGAGTATTCCTCTCCACTTAAAATGCCACATAATTTTTCCAGGCACATACAACTAATTTAGCACATTCTCTCTCTTTTAAAAAAATAATTTCCTCCTCTAATGTCAGGGATGTTGTTATATATTCATACAGATTCTTTATTTAAGTATGTGGAATATAGGTACAGAATTGTATTTTTAAGACACACGCTACCAATGAAGCAAAGTGCAGATCAGCTGTGAAAACTTTATCCCATGCTTAGAGAAATGAGCTTGAAAAAGACATGATGCGATTAAAAATCAACCAAACTCACTTCCAGGCAGCTCCATCAATTAGCATTTTAGGACACTTGAGATTGTTTAACTGACACTCTAGTGGTATACCAGAGGAAATTTAATGTTCTTTAAATAAAGTGCTGGCATGCAGTATAGACAAGGAAACAGTGTCTATAGAGAGGCCGATAGATCTTTTCTCTCAGTCACCATAGATCTCTTTTATCAACCTGTTGCACAGTTAAACACTCACCTTGCATAGACAGATGAAGAAAGGAATGCTTGTCAACATTTTATCAGACTCAACGGGAAGAGAGGAGGTCCCCAGAAAATGTCTGAATTCAGATGTGGAAGAGGCACCATCAAACAGATGGAAGTGTGGAGTGGTGAAGTGGTTTCTTTTGGGACATATGAAATATATTTAGAGTACATGATCCAGGAGCACATCTTAGTCCCTAGGCCCATGTAAGTGATCCAGGCATATTTTAATCCCATATCAGAATGAGATCAGATACACAAAGCCCCTGTCCATACATTCCTTACCCTGGCAAGAAAAGCACTCCATGTGGAATCTAAGAGAACCACAGCATGCTGCAGCCAAATCTTGAAGACCAGGACCTGCCTTGTGCTATGCATCTCTTGCATGGCCAGTGAGTCTCGTGAAGAGATCTTCTCATAAAGATTCCTGACCTCTTTGTTCTAACTGTCAGCATGTAAACCTTCATTTACAAAAGTGATTCTAGGTTTTAGATTGCTCATTTATGTCCAGCTTTGAAAATGCAGGAATCTACTTCCCACAAAATCAAATCCATTTAATGTGTCTGAAGTTGCTACTGCGACGCCAATAAAATGAGAATATGGTCTTATTTTAAAATGTAGACCACAGCCCTTGCCTCTCTGTTTTTAAATCATTCTTGAATCTTTCTTTTAATTACCCCAAACTTTTGTTTTTCATTTTGCTAATCTGTGTTTTCCATTTAAGCCTTCCACTATAATTGCAAAAGAAAAACAAAAAGACAAACTATTGAATTTTTTATTAGTAATCCTAGGTTAATTTTGGAAAAGGCAATGTAAGTTTATCCATACATCACATATTATTGTAGGGAATATTAGCAAAAGTTTTCCATGCCATCCAAACATGTAACAATAAGCATTATTAACAAAAAATTTATCATGATTTGTACATCATGAGCCTGAGCTGTGACTTGCAGTTCAAGTAGAAAGGCGCCTGCCCAAAGGCATGGCTTTTTGCAGCCACATCACCATTACAGTTAGTTTCTATAAAACACACATCTATGAAAATCATGTCATAAATCTCTTTTGTAAGAAACTGTAAGCAAATCAGGAAATATGTATTTCATATTCATACCTTATTAATAGGAGACCCACATAAAGAACCAAATTTAGAAATCCAGAAGGCAAGAATTCAACCAAACTGCATTCCATTAGACACAAATTAATTTTGATGACACTAACAGCATTGACAAATGTAAAAGGGCAACTGCAATAATCAAACCTAATAAAACTGGCTAGGTGCACAGGGGGATAACACATCTCATAAATGAAAGCAGATAAACATGACGTGGATTTTCAAATTGGTAGAAATGGAACTTTACATAGTCATGAACAAGAAAAGGTTGACTCCAGCCAGTGACAACATTCAAGCAATTTATTCACAAAGGTCTTCTGTACACACAAAATTTTTGCTACTACTTTTCACTTCTCCTAAGACACTGGCCTTCTTGGACAAAGAAGGAAGACTCCAAGGGAATGACAAAACATCCCAGCTTCCAGTTGAAAAAAAAGGTAGTCTGGAGTCAGAGAAAATAAAAGAGAAAACACTTCAGTGGAAGGGTGATCCCCCAGGTCCAGCAAAGTGATAGTCATATAAATGTGGCTATTACATTGAGGGTGGAAAAGAGCAGAGTAAACTGCCCAAATACTCTATTCCACAGTAATAATATATAAGCTCATGTCTTTATCTGTCTATACATGGAGCTGACTGATGCTTAGGGTTTTTGGGTTTTTTTACCTACTTAATTGCCCAGGTGTAATGACATATCAAGTCTCCATATTCCCTCTTCTTCTGTTTCCCCTCTCCATTTCTCCTGAATTCCACACTTGGATGCATGGTTCTGCTGTTCTAAGGTTTCACAACCGTTTAGCTCTTTTGATAGTAGGTATTCTAACATCTTGGTTAAAGAAAAGATTTAGAGTCTTTTGGCACTGTGAATTATTTTAGATCATAAATATTTTTTTTTAATACCAGTTATGTAGTTTAGGTTAGGGTTTTTAAAAATATTTGAAATAATTAAGTATTATTCCCTTTCTTTGGCAAGTAGACTTTAGGAATATAAACTGGAAAAACACTAAACTTTACCATGAGCTTCTTAAAAGCTGGATTTCCCAAAGTATTTGCAGACTTATGTGGTTTTATTTTTGTTATGGACAGGATTATGTATGCCATGATTTAAAATAAGTTAACTCCTTTAGCCAAGAAAGATGAGATTTGAAAGCTTTTTCCAAATGCATTTTATATCCAAGGATGTGTGCATACTCAAATAACATAGTATGTAGCTGCAAATCAGAAAATCTCTCTCTTTCTTTCTCTTTCTTCTGTAGCTGAGATAGCCATAGGCTAACTATTTACATCTAAAAATGCGGAGAAATGGCTATTGCTCTAGTAATTTACTGCTGGCTGCAAACTGGACCCTAAGCTACCATAGCTACATAATTACTGTAACAAAAACTGAATTAACATTAAAAGAGTCAAAAAACTCCCAACCCCCCAAATTCCAAAAAAGGTAACAAATACAGGACATTATATTTTCTACTGAAACTAGCAACTGGAAAATGCTGGTTTAATTCTCAACTCTGCTACAGGCTAAGCAAGCCATTTACCCACTTAGTGCCCCAGTTTCTCTGACTAAAAAAATCTGGATAATCTTATTTATACACTGTCATACAGTAATTTCAGATCCAAAACAGGAAAGAAATGTTAGAGAAGTGTGAAGTATATTTTTTAGAAGAACACAATAATTGCCCAAACAGACAGAATCTGAATTTCCAGTCCATTACGATGGCTCCTAAGTGCTACACTCATCACCCCCATCATCCATTAATACCCACCGTGGTATCCTGTTTCTAAAAAGTGGCTAGTACTGTATGCTTCCAAAAAAGATTTTAAAAACCAGATATAACCAAGGGGGGAAAAAAAGTCTACAAGATTCTTTATAATCCCCAGCCTGCCCTGTTCTTTTTTTAGAGAATTTTTTTTTTGCTAAAAAAAAAGGGGGACTTTGGATTCTGTCCTATTTAGATCTGTTTATATAATCTCATGTTTGCTTTCATGTTAATACATGAGCATTTCACAGAAAAGAAAACAAAGCATTTTATCTATATCTTTCTCTTCCTGTTACCCTTCTCCAGAGGGACCTTCTTCAGGTTCCTACTTCTTATATTAGATGAAAATAATGTATTTGAAAGATGTTTCTGAACATTTTGTGAGACTTCAAGTCTTAAAAACATCATTCACCAACAGCCCTCTACAAAACATGGGGATTTCCCATGATGCAATAATTTGCAGATTGCCTCCGCAAATCTGACTTACAAAACATTCCTTTCTAGTCTTCTTGACATTATATCCACATAATCACCAATTAAAGTTCATAATGACAGAACTTTACACTCTCTTACCACAAACCTGCCTGTATTGAGGTATTCAATCATATTTGATGATGGTGGCCTTTTGTCAAGGCTTGATATCAGTAAAGGGGGTAAAAATTATGCAAGTAACATCATCTTTCTTTCACAGCTGTTTCTAATTACTCAGTTTGAAGACTTAATGGAAAATCCTTGCAGTTGAATAAGCGTAAGCTGAAATGAAAAATTAATCAAACTTTCATTTTGATTTTCAGGGATCTTACTGTTTTGCATTTTTCATTTGAAAACAACCAACTATTTGAAATTTTTACATTTGATACACTGTATCTCATAGTTCTTTATTATTTTCACTTCAAAGTGCTCAGAAAACATGAAACAACTTTCCAAAATAAAGGAAATTTGCTGCAATGTCATGAATTATTGATGAAATAATAAATTTTGAGTTGTTTTTTTTCACTGCTTGGTTTTGAGCACTTAGAATACTTCAGATAATGTTTCCCACCTTTTTTTCCCCCCAAATGGATTCATTTTTCACCTTTTTCCCACATTCATGAGGCTAGAAACATTTTTTTAAACAGGAAACATTTTCCCATGTTTAACAATTCTAGAAACAAAGCAAAATGTAGTACAAACCCACAAAATATTGTAAGACTTTCATTGCACATTATTTTTGTGGAGTTCCAATACTCTATGATATGAAAGCAGAACAGCATAGATTCTTGTATGACAATAAAAGAGAGCCGGTAAGAAATATTTGCATAAGCCATCACAACTCAGAAGTCTACTGAGGATTCACCAAGGCCACTCAGAATCCTCTTTGGTATTGTACTTTAAGTGATTCCAGTGTCCTCGCAGAGGACCTTCAAAAGAATAATCATGGTGGGTGTTAGTAGCTTCTAGGATCTATATTTTTGTTGTACCTTAAAATGACAGCCATCTGGAAAAGCGTTATTGGCACCTACCCTGGTGTCAGTGATTAGTATAAACATTGAGATATATGTGGGAAGGGTGTGGAGGAGTCACTTTCCTATCCTCAGGCAAAAGAGAGGTTTATATATAAGTATTTTATCTAATCTTAAACTTAGGAAAATTTTAAATCCTGAAGATTTCAAACTTGAAATTATCTTTCCATTCGAAATATAAAAATATGGAAAATAAACAATATTCATTGTAAAATTCTCCCCTTTCATACCAGAACACATTCCCCCTACCCCTGGCTGTATATGAAAGAAGAATTCCTTTGTAAAAACCCCCAAACCTAAACTCCAAACAATACCCCCCAAACACGCTAAAACAAGACACTGACCCTCTCTATGCACTTCAGCACATAATACGCTGTTATGGGTTTGTGTGGCGCGGTTTCTTTGGTAGTGGGGGAGGGGGCTGCAGAGGTGGCTCCTGTAGGAAGCTGCTAGAAGCTCCCCTGGCTCCAAAAAGTCGGACCCGCCTTTGCAGCCCCGAAAGGGAGTGACAGTGGCAGCGCCTCTTGGAGAACAGATTTAAGAAGGGGAACCGGCAGTGTGGGGGTTGGGGAACGTGAGAGGAATCCCTCTGCCGATACTGGAGTCAGTGAAGAAGGAGGGGGAGGAGGGCGCCTGAAGAGGCTGATGGCCCTGCAGCCCGTGGTGAGAAGGCAGGCTGTCCCGCTGCAGCCCATGGAGGTCCATGGTGGAGCGGAGGCTCCCCAAGATGGCGGTAACTCCATGGTAAAAACCGCGCTGGAGCAGTGTGAGACTGGAGAGCAGCCCACGGAAAGGACCCGCGCCAGGGAAGTTTGTGAGGAACTGCAGCCCGCAGAAAGGACCCACGTTGGAGAAGTTGGCGAAGGACTGTCTCCCATGGGAGGGACCCCACGGTGGAGCAGGGGACGACTGAGGAATCTTCCCCCTGAGGAAAGGAGCGGCAGAGACAAGGTGTGGCGAGCTGACCCTAACCTGCCCATCCCCTGTTCCCCTGTGCTGCTGGGGGGAGGAGGTAGAAAGCACCGGGAATGGAACTGAGCCGGGAAGGCGGGAGGGGTGGGGGGGAAGGTGTTCTGAGGTTTGGTTTCACTTCCCAATACCCTTGTTTTTTATTTGATTTGTAGTAAATGAAATTGATTTTGTTTCCTCCCCAAGTGGAGCCTGTCTTTTGCCCGTGACCATAAGTGGGGAGTGATCCCTCCCAGTCCTTGTATCGACCCATGAGCCTGCCTTTGGATTTTCTCCTCATCTCAACGTGGCTAGGGGAGGGGGTGGGGGGTGAGCGAGCAGCTTCGTGGTGCTTTCTTACCGACTGAGCTGAAACCGAAACCACGACATACGCTTTAATGCTAATGAGTATAATTGGCTACATGATGCTGTCATATTACCCTATGAATTTTCCTAGGTTACAAGATATTTAGAATAAGTTCCTGGGTTGAGCGGTCTTTCTGTATGACAGCAGGATTAGCAGTTGTTTGTAGGAACTTACACTGAAGTATAACTTACACAGTAAAGTGTCTTGTTAAATAAGAACCTTACTATATACATGGCTTTAATAACCCTTGAGAAAAATGTTGGGAGTTTTGTTGTTCCCAATTTCTAGGTATAGCGCTGTTTTAGTTAATAATGCAATTATGACTTAAAAAACCTGCAGCTGGAATTTGAGAAATTCCAAACTGATTACTCTGACACATAATTTATGCTTTTCTTTGCATACTCCTTTTTTATAAAAAATGAATCCGTTAATGTCTCAGATGAGAACATTCCGTACATAATAAAAGGTCAAAGGGCTCAGTCTGAAAAAAAGGTTGTGTACCACAATGAAGAGACTTTAAAGATGTAATTTTGAAGTTCTCACTTCTTCGAGTAGAATCCAGACTAATGTGTTAGGGATCAAGACCCTCAATATGATGCCTGAAGAAAGGTAAATGCTGGACAAGCTAGGTATTGAGCACGTAGACCCAGAAAAGGGCTCATATGCTCTTTCTCTGTAGAACTAGGGTGCATTATTTCAACAAGGTCAATACTTCCTTGCAGGACTGTCTGCAGAAACTTCTCTGTAAGTCAAAGGTCTATGATTTTTCTTTGAAAAATGAAATATGCTATTCTTTCCTTTCAGGACATGGTTGAGAGGAAGAAAAGAGCCATAGAAAAAATTATAACTCATGCTAGAGCTGGTGTGGCTTGTGCTCCCTTCTCCCTTTGGTTTACCAACTTATAATACCACAGTCCAGGAGACTGACATAACTACTAAACGACACAAAACAGTTGTTCTGGCCCAGCTGGCTTTTCTTCACAATTACATGGCTTCAATAGGAGGAGTTGACTTCCAAATTAGGGAGGCAGGTGATTTGAATTCACATCTTCCCAGGGAAAGAGGAAAACTGAACCTGGGTCTTGTGGTCCTGAGTGAGAGCTGTAGTCACTGAGATGCCGGTAGTTTAAAATAAATCCTTTCTACTCCATGCAAACTATATTCCACCCTACAGCTACTAGTTCTACTTTTCTTTCATAGATAAGCATTGCCCCATTCAGTTTGTAGATATGGATTAGATTTATGCACCCTATAGGCAATGACCTTCCCCACAGAGTCAGGCCTGAAATATGGTCATTTACACATAGAACATTAGATGCCAATGGAAACTGAGGCATTATTTAAATTTATGGACCTCAAGGATTAGTGAGGAATTAAGCAGAGGATTAAGAATCACAGTTCAGAGTTTAGACATCTGCCCAAGTCCATGGCCATCTTTGATGATCTAATAGGCCTTTTATTTTCATTGTCTGTCCTAAAATTTGGGAGGGGCCAAGGCACTCAGACAGAGCATATGCCATTGAGCAAAATTCCAGTTTTCTCTCTGCGTTGGTCTGTGTGGCCAGCCATGTTAGCAGTGTGTGCGTGTGCACTATTGGGAATACATGCTCAGCCTTGCCACTGGATGGACCTGGGGACATGGAGCCACAGCAGCCTCACATCTATGGGGGGCCATCCGGGTTCTGAAGTCCATCAGATGTGGCATCCTCTGACCACATAAATCACAGAAAAACAAAAGGAATCAAAAAATAAAAAGCTGCTAATGATAGGGTATCCTTTTCTCAGAAAAGGAAACTCAACAGGGCGCACTGCTCAGTTGCAGGGAACTTTCCACATTTCTCAGTGTTTCAGGGAAACAAAACTGTTTCACAGATTACAGACTGAAGATATTTCAGATGAGATGTGAAGGCAGTGCATCTCCTCCTGGCCACACTTTGCATTCTTTCCTAGGACAAAAGCCCTGTGAAGCGGTCTTAAACTCTTAGCGGAGAATTCACTGTGTGCATGGTTTTACTACCTGTGTTGTACCCTGGAAATACACATAAATCAGACTGAAATCTGCATTATTTGTAATAGAAGTTGGCAGGACAGAATACCATAACTCCATTTTGGTGATCTTCAATAGCTACAGCCAGGAAAGGAGAATGCTCTCCTTGAAGTCTCTCCCATGAAAGAAAACATCTGCCCACAGACGTAACAGCTCTCATATACATCACTTTCTCCCCTAAGGAAACAATTAGTGTAATTTCTAGAAGAAGAAACAAGCCATTCGTAATCTGTGCATGCATCAGGGAACTAGATTTACTTGTGAAGTTTTACTTGACTTAGGATCTTCAGACTGGGCCCAAGGCATGGACCCAACAGATTTAATTTGATTTTGTTTCCCTCTTGGTATTATCTCCTAGCTTGTTGCTGTTACTTCCAGCCTCCTATGCTTCCAGCTTCTCAAGCACCAAAAAAATCTAGAAGCAGTGACCTTGAGTTACTGAAAGCTTCTGTAAAATGAGCAGACTAATATGATTGCATGAAATTACAGATTAGCATGGGGTTTTTTTGTAAAAAATTAATGAGCTATGAATAGGAGTTCTTCAGAAAGAAAAAAAACCAAACCAATTTGAAAAAGGTTTATGAAGGCTATCTTAGAGGCCAGAGTGTCTCAGAGGCCCTTCCAAAAACATGGCAGAGCAGGATAGCTAATGCACATACACAATATAATGGTAACAGCAGAAAAACATTAAGAAAAGCCAAAATACATAATATACAACTGATATCATTAGAGCAGGCTGGGAATATCTCCTTAAATGATTCCTTAATAGGAAAAACTATTTTTTGTAGAAATAATTACTGACACTTTTTCTGTAAACCAATTCATTTTGCCGGGAAACAGTTGGATGTGAATTGAAATATTTCCATTTATTGAACTGATTATAAATTTTTTGTTTCAAACCATTTAATATTAACAAGTACTCTCCTCTTATGGCAAAATGTCTCTTGAAAATTGTGGCTTGAACCATTTTTTCTCATGAGCTTTCTGGGATGACTATTTCTTCTAAATTACTGTGTATCATTTTTTTCTGATTAAGCAGCGTAGTGAGTCTTGAAAAGAATAATTCAGCCAAGGACTGAAGACATTAGAGAACAAGATACCAGTTACCTAAATGATGAGTCTCAGGACATTGTAGGAAAGGGTAGTTTAATCTTGAATTTACTCAAAGTGAAAGATTATTTTTTTGCATATATTCATTTATCGTCATGATTTCTGAATTTCCCAGTACTTTTCAGTCATGAAAATTTTTCCATATCTTATTTTAGGTTCCATTTAGCCCAAGAAGTGCTAGTACAATGCTTTTCCACAGGATGGAAATTTCAGTGTTTGTTAAATTTATTAGTAACTTTCTTAGGCTTATAATTGGTTTTAAAATAACATGCTTTAATTATAATCTTGAAAGTGCAAGTGTCAACGTAATTTAAAAAAAAAGCTTTAAGGTGAAGTATCAGCAATTAGTGGTGTCACTACCATCTAGTGGGGATCTTTGTTGCTGCAGTGTGTCCGCAGTGGTGCTCTGGAGTAGCAGAGGGAGGCGCCCGCTGGTAGATAGTTGAGTGACTTCAAGCGTATTTGTTGTAGAGAAGCAGAGACATGAATGTTCGTATCAGTTTCTCTTTCAAAATGTTTTTTAACATCACTCTTTTATTATATTTAATAATTTCTTATGCCATAATATCTTTTCTGTTGTCTGAAACTTTTTTTAATGCATAAGTTAATGTCTCCCTCTCTTTAAATTCTTTTTTTCTCCTCTATATTCATTCTGACTCAACCTGTTGAAGTCAACAGATAGTTTGGGTTTGCTTTCTTTAAGAGTCTGTTGCTTTGTAAATTTTTCTCAACGGGAGAAAAAGAAAAAACTGTAAAAGGTATGACTTATGATCACACAGGCTAAATCTTACTTGATATCCTTTATAAATAGCCCAAACAGTGTCTTTCATAAATAGCTCCAATTTTTTTCTTGACATATGGAATAGAAGATATGGCAAAAGTAGTTCAATAATCCTTTTGAACAGAGCATATAACCTTCCTGACGCTTTTTCAATAGGATTTTGGTGCAGTGTAGACAAGCAACATTTGCCAACCAGCTGTCACAAAGTGTGAACAGAAATACATGTGTCTTCCAGCTCCGCTACTAGACAGGAACCACGAAGAGCTGGCTTTGTTTGTTCCTGACGATAAAAAATCCACCAAAACATAGCTTCAGATGAAAATCAGGCTCAGCATAGGAACAGCACAACCTCATGAGGTTCTCTTACTGTACAGCATAGTCAAGTCTCACCTTTAGAAAAGTAATGCACCCAGAGACTGCAATAGCTCTTTTAAAGAGAATCCCAGAGGGGTCAGACACTGTTTACTAATGTCTTGTATCATTGTTCTGAATTTGTTTTACTGGTAGCTAACTACTACACTCTGCTTAAAAGCACTTATTGAACCTCTGGGCTTACAAGAAAATAGAATATATTGGAACAAAATAAATAAAAAGTCAGGTTTTCATCCTAATTGGGTGTTCAGAAAAATGTATTTTTATAGCATCTTCAAGGACAGAAAGCAAACCTTCTAAACACGGAATATTTGATATTTGATCTAGACAGCATTTAGAGAAATGGAAAAGATTTGAATCGATTTCAGTCATTTTCTTTTTAAAAGGGAAACTTTTCCCATGATTTACTATAAATTACACTTCCAACTTCTACTGGTGTTTATTACTGCCTCCTGAATATATTCCTTTCTGTTTTCCTTTCTTAAAGGAAAAATGGGATAGAGAATCACTAACTTCACTAAGTATATACAAACTTTTAGAATGAAGTCACAATCTTGTTTAAATCATTATCATCATAATTCCTGACATAAGTATTTCATTCATCTTCCTATAAAGTCCCATATTTCTCATATTACACATGTATTTCTTGGAATGTATTTTTTGCTTGCAAATCTTTCCAGTTATTAATATATGAGTAAGTTCAGGTTAGGATAAAACTGAAGAACCTGTTCTGTAGGTTAGCAAATTCCCCATTTATTTTCAATGTTGAGATTAAGAGTTCTACTCAGGCTTCTGTCATGGCAATGTCTTTGGTTCCTGCACTGGACTTCTAGCAGTGACAATAAGGATGTTAACAGTGGTGTGGCTTCCATCTCTAACAGTTGTCAGACAGGACAATGAATGTCCATGGACTAATGAGTAAACCTTGCACTTCCCACCTGAAATAAAGTACTTCTCTTCAGCGGCTTAGGAGAATAGAAAGGGAAAATACTTAAGACAAAGAAGAATTGGACAAAGGGCTAGTGAAGCCCTCTAAAAACAGAGGTTAATTCAAGGAAGGAACAAAGGATTTTTTTCCTAGCTGAGAGGAAATCTTTAGTTGCCACATGAGCTGAAGCTGAGAGGAACTTGCTGTACAGGTCACAGAGGAGACTGTATTATCTGCAAGAGTTACCTAAATAAGGAAATAAAATAAGGTTCAGGACAGAAGACTGTAAAAGGATGGTGCTCCGTTTCTAGAATACACAAGAGCACTGAGGACACCAAAGTAAGTTTTTGTACAGCTTTTTAAGAAATTCAGTAGTGTCCCCTGGTATAGACATCTCAATTATGAGCAGGTACCTTATGTGGTCAGAGGATGCCAGATCTGGTGGACTTCAGGACCCGGGTGGCCTCCCACAGAAGAGAGGTTGCTGTGGCTCTGTGTACCCAGGTCCAGCCAGTGGCAAGGCTGAGGATGTATTCCCAATAGCACACACACACACACTCTGCTAACATGGCTGGCCACACAGACCAACGCAGAGAGAAAACAGTGCCGCTGAGGGCACCCACACCACCAGACACCACACTCACACAAACATGAGCAGCAAGGACAACTTGATCCGGTTCCTCTGGCTGCTCAGGACTGAAAGCTGCTGGTGGGTGAGAAAAAGAGAATACCTTACTGCTGTGCAAGCCCTGTTCAGCGGTACCCATAACACCAGTGTGTTATCAATGCTGGTTTAGTCGCAAATCCAAAACACAGCACTAAGTGTTGCTATGGAGGAAGTTAACTCCAGTCCAGCCAGCCCCAGTACAGCATCCCATAATGAGTCTTGCTTAATCCCACAACCCCTTTAAGCCATATCAGGAGCTTTACAGAGTCCCAATATGCTCTTCCTCCTGCATCTCTATGAAGTCCTATACCCACTCAGGCAATCACCCCTGATAGCCTGGATGGCATTTTGAGAGAGGGGTTTTAGCTGACTCATCCTGGTGTGTTTCCACTGGAGTCAATGGTCCAATTAGTCTCCTCTGATAGTCTTTGGAGAAGCTTTTTCTGTGACGTCATTTCACTTACCAGGTGACCAGGGCTCCTCTGCCTGTGTTGTTCCCATGATCCTTGCTGGGCAGCTGTGTTGCCTGTGATTAGCTTTTAACCACATAACATAGCACATTTAAAATTAAATATTCTAAATACAGTTGACATATATAATTTCAATTAAACAATAATCATAATAATTGGTGTATTGATTAGTTACATTTATCTTTAGGTTATTTCAACTAGCATTTTGACAAGTTTATCTTAATGACATATAGTATGGTGTATCCTAATGATTTGAAAATAGCATAATGAAATTATGCAGAATGAAATATTCCAAGACTTCTGAATCAAAATATGTTTATACTTTTTACTGGGAAATTTTGAAAGTTTTTTTTCTTTTTCCAATTCAAAACTTGAGAATAGTTTTAGTAGCTTTCAGAGGCATTTTATTATTCAAGTTTTGTAAAAGCTGGGAAACATATTAGCATTTTAAAAGTTCAGTCTCATTGTAGAATATGTACTGTTATCTACATAACAGTAAAAATTGCAACTTCCATATTTCAGCTTTTTTAGAAAATTTTTAAAAGTTAATTTCATTGCAAATTATGAACATGAGGAATTTTGCAAAACTGGTTCAGATAAAAAACTGAAATGAAAGATGATAAAGAAGCATGTTGTATTTTGTGACATAATTGTAAGGTAACCCTGCTGAATTTCTCCCTTAAATCTTTAAAGTGAGAAAACCATAATATTATTTGCATGTATTTAGTAGAGTTCCTTTTCTTTACATACACAAGTCTCTTTAAAAATTATAAGTCATGTTTTTCTACATGACTTGTGACATTGCCTTATCCTTCTACAGTATCACACTGCTTACACCGGAGTTTGAGTATTTGTCATAAAGGAAATTAATATGGCACAAAGCCAAATTTTATTAAAGCTTTGGCTTTGGGTCTCTGGCTACCACCAGAGCTTTAAAAGCACTTCTGAATTGATGATGGAGCTTTTCTCTTCTCTTAGATCTCCCAGACCTACCTCATGCTACATACACTGGCAATTTGAGCAACATGCTGAACTTCATTTTTACCTCCTACTTTCAGATCAATTAGATAAGGTAAATGCTGTAATAGGGTCATATTAGCATAGATGCTGTGCCTACCAGGCTAGGGATACATTTGGTTGTAGTGATATAGTATTTAATCACTTAATTTATTTGGTTTTTTTTAGTCACCAAACAGATCAATGAAACTAAGGTATGCATAGGGTCTGATATTTCATATTTCACTCTCTGTTCATGAATAAATCCTGCTTTTTCAAACATTGTTTGCAAATTGTGATTAAATGCACAATGTGTATAAATGTAAGATAATGAATTGATGATAATGTACTTGTTTCTCTCAGAAACTTTCCTCATTCTCTGTTTTCTATTTATTGTGTCAAATTTATCATCTAACATTGTATTAGTTTTGCTCCCTAAATAAATGAACAGAGGGCATATAAATAGTTTAGAAAATGATGCACTTAATCAAGAGTGTTCGGACAAGCTCTCATTTATGCTAGAATTAGACAAAGCAGTGACATCTTGGCAATATGCAAACATTTTCAGGTACAAGCCAATGACCATATAAATAATACTCAATAGCATAGCTCTCTGAGAAACACAGAAAAATCTTGAAATTCCTTGCAAATAACTTTTTTTACTATTCAGACAAATCTGTTGTGTGTAGCAGTTCCAGTATTGTGCTGTTCATCATGTCACAGATGCACACTTGCTTTGTTGTATGTTTAATTACAAGTGTGAGCTGCCTCTGTCCGTCAGACACCATTGTTGTAGTAGCTGTTTACTCACTTGTCTTTTTTTTTGACAGATGAAATAGTAATTTTATGAGCTATAAATTCACATACATGCAAAGCTATTCTATGTATCCACAATAACTCCTGAACTTAGTTATTCCCTGTGAAACCTCTGATATTTATTTTATAACAGTTAGCATTAAAATCCTGGTCCCTTGAGGACTTTGTAGTTAGCATTCAATTACAATATTCTGCAGTTTATAAGAATATGTCACATCTTGAAGTTAGCCAGAGCTATGGGAAAGTTTGTATACTTATAATCAAAAAGCCCACAGAACCAGAACAGTGCAGATCAAATGCTAATCAAGCTCCTAACAATATAATTTTCCCATTACAAAAAATAGAAGCACAAATTACATCTCAGACCCTTTCTTCCCTTTTTTAACCAAACCAAACACCATTATGCAGTTTGTCCTGGTGCACTTTCACTGTAGCCATATCTGTTGCATGGAAGTATTCAGTGCCAATTTGTTTTCTAGCCATGCTGATAAACCAAGTACAATCTCAAAATTCTGGTCATACTGTCCCCAGAGATGTCAATATCAAGAACATTTCAGAATCTAAACTGCTGATTTTCTCTCCTTGTCAGGATCTTCAGGTTGCTTATACTGATTTACAGAGTATTTTCAATACATAGTGGAAAGGGCTTTTATAGTCACAAACTATAGTAACAAACAGAAGTCACAAGGATTTATGAAGCTGTAAAAATAAATATTACAAGCTGCAAAAATAAAATCAAGTAAGTTGGCTGTTGTGCAAAATTGCAATCCATATAGCTTCCATTGTCCAGTGATGAAAAGTACTCTGGAGCTTCATATATTAATTTGCTCAAACCTACTACTGCATGTGTTCAAACCACACAGCTACTCAATATTGTGACTCCTGCCTGGTGGTGTCCGTTTATTTGAATCCCTAGTCTAATGACTTTGTGCTTCTCTCTACTGAGATGGATGAGCCACTTGAGAGTAATCCGTGCAGATTAGTTTGCCTACTTTGTTCCTGTGCATTTGCAGAGATTTCTTCCTTTTAGTGTTTTCTGTCATCAGTAAATTTTACTGTCTCTGAACTCTGTTCTTCAACAAATCATTTATATCCTAAGTAAAAATTTGAGGTACTAAGTTGATGTTCACAAAACCTTTCAGATACTCCTCTCCACTATTCCCTTTCACATTTTAATTGTGTAACCCCAAATATTCAAGTGGCAGGTATATAGACCTTGTGCATTTCAGCACATATGAGCACCCAGCTCTTCAGTCTTTACAAGTCATATGAAAAATCAGGGGAATCAGTCCATGTAGTGAACATTCTTCAGTTTTATTTTGAATTGTAGAAAAGGACTAATAACAACTCTCTGCTCCCTTAGAATAAAAGTAATTCTAAGTATGCTGTTACCATATAGAATATCTTTTACAAGTCAGTCATAACATCTCTATCAACAAGTCAATACACCAAATGCATTCTTTTTAAGTGAGTCCTATTTTTTCAATACATGTTGTCCACTTTGCTTTTCTTATGCGTGGAAGATTTTTGTTAAGAGTATGTCTCACAGCTTTTTGATATGTATGCTTAAATTTAGTCTAGGTTTCAATTATGCTTAATTCCTCACACTTTAAAATACAATAATGGGATGAGAATACTCAACATGTCATGATTGAAATTGTGGAAAGTTTAATTTCTTTTTATAAAATTCATAGGATTCTATGTTTGTTGATTCTCTTGGTCTAGAAGTACGGCAATGCCCTATGGCAGACTTTTTTCCATCACCCTTGTATATACCACACTCATATTCATAGTATTTTGCTCATATTCTGGTCAGAACATACAAAAAGAAAGAAACTATATATGATGTGTATTTTTAGATTCACATATTTCCATCTGACAGGCAGAGGTGATTTATCTCTACCTAAACCACACACACACACAAAAAAAAAGATGTATGAGCTTAACTTTGCTAGTCAGGCAGGCAGATGGAGAGCCCACTGAAGGCATGGGGCTTCCAATATCTTCCAGCTGGCTATCTTAGATCTACTTTAATACCTTGCAATGGCTTTCTAAGATGTTACTAGGTTTCATAATGTTTTCAGAAGTTTTATCAATCCACGGTCATTTCTCTAGAAGCTGTTTTATTTCCTCTAACCTATCTATATTCAGTAGTTGTTCTTTACTAGACCTGTTTTCCAGTCTTTTTTCCCCTGGTACTTTGGCCTTCCAGGCTACACATAATCACTGTTCTGGCTGATGTATATTTTCTAAATCTTGCCTAATAATTGCCACTGTCTACCATTTCTTTGTTATGCAAGTGCTCATTCATAGATCTATATATTAGTGTCTCTGTAGATTTGCCTGTTTGATAGGGGATCATCCATGTCTCTTCAATGATATTATTATTTTTCACAGACATATACAGACAGACATATAGATCCATTTAAAGATACTGGATACATCAGTACTGACTCATCAACTTGGGTATCTTGCATCAAGTAGTGACTGAAAACTGAATGTCTTTATATAAAAAATAACTGTGATTTGTATGTGTTTGCACAGCATTGAACGCAGCTAAAATTAATCGTGATTAAAATGTCACAAATTAATTTACTTTAACTTTACCAGTAGTTATGCCTACAGGTGCTTAATTCATTAAATAACTGACTTTTTACTATGGATGGGTTTATAGTGCTTCAGGGAATGAGACATTTATCTTTGATGAAAGCTTTTGTACATGACCATAACGGATAATAGAAACTGGCATACTGCTGATTTTGTAATAGGAGAATATTTTCTGGATCACATTTATGCTTAACATTATAGAGCTGCAAAAAATTATTGAAATAGTTTCTTCTGTTCCTTCTTCCCTGGGCAGTTGTATGCATTGATGCTGAAAGTACTACTTCACTGGTATGTTTGTGACTAGCAACAGGAAGCCCTTAAAAAGCTTCTGTTGTATTCAATTTTACTTTATTTCCATTTCTGTCAGGCAGAATATGTCTCTCAAGTTTTTCAGAAAGTCACAGAAATACTGCTTAGTTTGGTGCAAGTTCTTGGTGCTGTACTTTCTTCAATTAATAAAGAAGCTATTTTAATTTACTTACACTGCTGAAATCCATGCCACTCTTCCAATTTTCTAGACTTGTTTTAAAACATCAGCTTCATGATGTATTGTGGGTGAACTGTGTGGTTTTTCCATGAAAGATCTAGTCTGTGGTACAGACACCACATATTCAAAAGACATGCTTTTTAACCCACCACCAAAGAGCTCCACCCTATGTTACTGAACCACAAAGATGAATTATTCCTTCTTCTGCTATTTTTATGTGTGCTTTTCACAGATCATGGCAGTCCTACTTTCCATAATATATAGGTTCCATTGACATGAAACTTAGGTACCTGAATATTCATAGGTAAATATGTTAGCAACAGATTTTGAGGGACCAACACAAGATTAGCAACTATAATTGCCTACATTTCTAAGTAAATTTTGATAAGATTTACTCTAATGAAAGATTTTACTTTGCTTTAATTTGGAGAAGACCTACTTTGAGTGGAATAGAAAGGAGTAAATGCTGTGACATGCAAAGTGCAAGAAATGGTAAGGGCATTTGGTGGTGGAAGAAGGAGAGATGTCTCACCAAGAATGAAGAAAAAGCATGGAAGAGGCCTGAGTTTACTTGGAAATACGAATGGGGAATTTGATTACTACAGCAGGAAATGAAGAAATAATAATGCTGAAAAGGTGAAAGAAGAAAGATTGGTGTCATAACAGGTTCCCAGCAAAACGTGACAGGATGAAACAGCTCTGGGAAGCATAGTAACATTCAGTGAAACAAACATGAGACAAAGAAATATGGAAGAGGTGGTCTGTCATTCTCAAGAAAAGCAAGTTGGTATCCTCAAATGGACTCAGAAGTGGTAGTTACTAATAGTTGTGGTATTTGAACCTGAAGCTACCACAACTGATCCAGTTGTGTCTCTAGGAATGTGATCTATTTGTCATATACTCAAGGTGACGCTGTCTATTCCTCTCCCTTACCACTTTTTCTTACATAAAATATAGACTGTAGGGACCCACCTCACACGTAGTAAGTGAATAAGGTCCTTTGGATACTGATCCCAGCTTGGTTACATATTTAGATGAGCTAAAGCTCTGAAACTCCTTCACTGACTAAGGAAGGATTCTTGGGATACTGCTTTTCTAATTTAGGAATCTAGGTTGAAATTGGAAACACACACTAGTCCATAGTGTCTCTTCAGGTTTTTTCAGGTGAAGGTTGTGGCCAAAAGACTGAACTGATGCTCTGCTTTATTTGTGGATAAAAAGCAAACAGTTTATGTTTTTATTGTTAAGTATTCCTCTGTAGTGTAGACAATGACATTTATTTTAAACACAAAAGGCTACATTTTGAGAAGAACTCTAAGGTGCAATAGCTGATATCAAGTTGTTCTGTTCCATTTTTTTATTCTAGTACAAGCAGTCTGAGAGTTTGTGTCTTACCTACTATCACTTAACTAGTTTTACAGTGCATGAAAAAGAAATAGAGACTTTCTGGAATTATGCTTATGAGCTGAAGCAAGTTAAGACCATCTTTGATTAGGGTAAGAAATAAATTCTTATCTGCCTATTCTTAATTATGGTATTAAATTATTGCAGTTGGAATTAATTCTTTTAGGAGTCCATATGCTTTTACATTAAAAAGTCGGAAAAAATCAGGCCAAATAGGAATGAGGTTTTAATTTCTTATATCTAATACTCACATGAAACAAGGCAGTATGGAGTATTCATTTGCCAAGAAAATCTTTTGAGTAAGTACCTTTTAAATTAAAACATACAGATTTGGTCTATTCAAAAGATCTATGGAATTAGAGGGAGAAATCTCATTTGATTGTTGGTAACTATGTCAAAAGAAGATGACCATATGTAGGCGAAAATTGCACCTTGCATGAACCACTGACATCTCCCTTTCAAGCTTTATTCTAACTGCATGCTGCACCTGAAAATAGAATTAATTTAATCTCAGTCCTTAGTAAGTAGTCAGATGCAACTGCAGAAAATACGAAATGCAGCTTGACAGAAGCATCATGGTGTATTCAGAGTAAGATCAGCAAACAGACTCAGTGTGGAGAAAGAAATGCAAGCAATTACCTAGTCTGTAGATAATTTCTTACAAGTGTATAACTGAGATACTGTGGGGGTGGGAATCACATAACTGTAAGGAAAACATATTTTATATACTAATGCAGGAAAAAGTTGGCAGCTTTTAAAAGGTCGTCATTCTGCAAGACTGCAAAGATGATCCCCCTTTGTAGTACTGCTGTTAAAAACAAATGACAAATTGTGATAAAATTCACCCTGTCATTTAGATTTAGAAAAGCCAGTAGTTCTCTCTTTGCATGCAACTCCTGTACACTTTCAAAGTAAATACTTAAAAATTTTAATGAAATTTTAAAAGATCTTACTGTTTCTAAAAGTTGATAAATATTTAACCAAAATTTTGATTTAGTCCCAATGGTTCACACAATTTGTATGTGCAAGTGAAATTGCTTGCATGATAGTGAGAATTCTTTGTAATTTGCAGCTTTATAGTTTAATTAGGTTTAATCAGAAGAGCCTTCAAAGGTAACTTCTCATAGAGAACAATTCTGCTATTGAGATTATAAACAAGTTCTGTTATAAAAACTAGTTTTATTGCACCAGTGACCCATCTATTATTTTAAAGGTGACATACATTGATTATCCTATGATCTGGTAGCATATCAACTAAAGCCATTTCAGTCAGATGCAACCACATCAGCTTTTCTAAAACTGGCTTATGTAGTGGATACTTGATGTAACAGAGATTCTTGGTTTATGTGTCTTACACATTCAACAAATATTCCTACTGCTGCCCATGTAAGTTTTAGGTTTTGTCATCGCTCTCCCCTCCTCCACCACCACTGTTTCCAAACTTGCTAAATAGTTTAATTCAAACCTGACTGCAATGATTTGCATGGCTCAAAAAAAAAAATGCTTCATGCCTGATGCTGGAACCAAATAGAACAAAATGAAAGAGGGAAATTCAGATACCTTAAGAATTAAAAATAAGCACACTAAAATCTGCCTCTCAGGTCACCAAATGATCTGAAAGAAAAGTGCCATTCTAGGATTTCCAAGCCTAAATCTCACTCCTGCAATGTAATTTCTAAATAATAATTTTCATTTTAGAATGATACTGTATGCTTCACATCACTGCATTTTATTCTTTTTTATTACTCTTGCCCTCACCGAGTTTTCTCTCTCTTGATATTTTGCTTCTAGTCTGCATAGGCAATGTCTCCTAACATGAAATGCATTTTACTAGCTCCCATCTACTTTTGTCCCAACAATCTTTTCAGAAGATTTTGGGAGTTTCTTCTTTCTGGGAGAGGGTGTCTTCTCTTTTTGAGGAGAAAATTGTACAGTTCATAATTGTTATAATTCTACTATCTGGAAGGTGAAACCTATTGTATTTCCGTACTGAAAAAAAATATCAAAGAAACCTTTAAGGCTAGTATGAGCTCTCTCTAGGAAATTCATGTCATCTTTAGCCCCATTTACCATTTATCTCCATCATCTTGGTTGTGTTTATTTTTTGAGAAAATTCATTCTAAATGTTTTTCCATTAGCCTAACACTCAGAAACTTCTAAGCAAAACACCTTAGAAAATTTTTCAAAAATATTAAGTTGGAACCAGGCAATGAGAATTACATTTTTTTCATTTGAACAGTCTGAAGTAAGGAATAGTCATTGGCAGTTTAAAATTGATCATATGATAGAAGCTGTAAACCTGCCTTAATGTTTGCATCTCTTACTAGCTTTAGTTACAAATTAGGGCTGAATTACTTTCCTTGCTTAACAGGCTGGTAAACTCTTTGTATGATTCAGAGATGGTTCCATCCATGAAAAAAGTGTATGCTGTATATCCCCTCCCTATATTTATATAACTGTTCTGGTTCTGGCTGGGATAGAGTTAATTTTCTTCATAGTAGCTAGTACAGAGCTATGGTTTGGATTTGTGCTGGAAACAGCGTTAATAACACAGGGGTGTTTTCCTTATTGCTGAGCAGTGCCTACACAACGTCAAGGCCTTTTCTGCTTCTCACACCACCCCACCAGTGAGTAGGCTTGGGGGCACAAGAAGTTGGGAGAGGACGCAGCCGGGACAGCTGACCCCAACTGACCGAAGGGATATTCCAGACCATATGACGTCATGCTCAGCATAGAAAGCTGGGGGAAGAAGAAGGAGGGGGGGACATTCGGAGTGATGGCGTTTGTCTTCCCAAGTAACCGTTACGTGTGATGGATCCCTGCTTTCCTAGAGATGGCTGAACACCTGCCCGCCGATGGGAAGCGGTGAATGAATTCCTTGGTTTGCTTTGCTTGAGTGCACGGCTTCTGCCTTACCTATTAGACTGTCTTTATTGCAGCCCATGAGTTTTCTCACTTTTACTCTTCTGATTCTCTCCCCCATCCCACTGAGCAGGGGGGAGTGAGGAAGCAGCTGTGTGGTGCTTAGTTGCTGGCTGGGATTAAACCACAACAATAACAAAAACTATTAAAATATTATTGAAATTTTGCAATCAGAATAGAAAAAGGATTAAAGGGATTAAGAAAGAGTCTAAGAAAACTATTTTATTGGTGATTGTTTTGAGAATAAGTATTTCCATTTGCAGTATTATCTAGTGTTACATCTGGTTTTAAATATTCCTGTCTGCTAGTATCCTGAAAGAACATGAAGCTTGAGATGCACAGTTGAGTGACAGGTCTTATTCCATTCATTTATTTTGCAACATAAGTAAGTCAGTGAATTAAGTGTAAAACCAAACATCATTAGAAAGATCTCTCCTATTATAATATTATAAAGAAGATTCTAAATTGCAGAAATTGACCTGAAGAAAACGCTATTTTTGGATAATGAAAACTTTTACCTCTGATAATGCAACTTTGTGCAAGCTACTCTTCTTCGTACTATTTCTCACTCTTTTGGGGAACATCTGTTGAAGTATTATTAGTTTTGGCATTTTCCAACCTCCTAGTGGTTGATTTTGTCATCTCAAGTCTTTTGCTAGAGAACGTGTGAAATGTTAACTACTTTCAGCACATACCCTTTCATTTATCCCTTCTTTGAGGTAAACAAATCCAGTAGTTTCAGTCTCTCCTCACAGGAGATTGCTCCGTGCCCTTGCTCTTTCTCACCAGCACTCTCTGAATATCTAATCCAAAGCTAAATTCTCCTTTGAGGGAGGAGGGAGAGCAGACCCCCATCGTCTCCAGTATTCTAAAGGCATAATAGCATTCTACATCATGCATTCACGTCACCTGGGTATTATTTGACTGAAACTGCTCACTGAGCTGTAGTTTTCACTGAGCTGCCTGCAGTGATACCCAGGCCCTTTACTGAATTAATACCAAAATTTTATAACCCTATGAAGTGAAAGAATGAATCCATTTATTCACTCTTCAGGATGCATTTATCAACATATTCTGTCTTCATCCCTATTCACCTGCCTCAAGGGGTCCCTCTAAAGTTTCTCGGAAGCTCTTCTGGACTCGGTTAATCAAAATGACCGCAAACACTGTTACTGGGCTGTTTTCATCCCTTTTCTTGGCATTGTAAATGCTTTATAACTTTGATCACTGAAAGCATTATGGGAAGCTCATTAAGAATTTTAAGTATCAGCACAGTGATATTACTGTTTTACTATTAAACTTGGATTGGTTTCTATACAAAATTACATAACCTTGCTCTGCTCTGCAACTGTTTGGACATAGAGACCATATAATTCTTTACTTGCTAATGATGGAATCAGTCTCAATGATCTCAATTCAATGATGAACAATTTCAGTGGTTACTACTATCAAAGAACTTGTTTAGAAAATCTGTGAACCTTACTGTTCTTTTTCATATTTAAACAGAATACAAATCATTTTCCCCCATTGGAAAACTATGGAGATTTAGAAGAACATTATTCTGAAGTGGGATGAGAAGTCAAAGTCTCAAAATTTTCAATGGCTAATGTTCCTCTTCTCCAGTCAAAAGTGTATTTTGACTTAAAAAAAATTATACTTCAACAACTTCAGAACAAATTCTACAATTTGAACCTTTTCATTTGTATGGGAGTTACTACATCTAACATTTTGAAAAGACAAAATAGGTAAGAAGTATTGAGCTGGATCTTTTACATTTTTTGCTGAAGTGAGAAATTTTCTGAAACAAGTTTTTTTCTATGAGAAAAGTGTTGTTTAAAAAATTGTATGTTGACTATTTGCTGTAGCTGTAGTCATTGTCTGCTGATAGCATGTGTGTTAGAGTTGTAACCCTGGATATGTCAGTGCCAGAGTATCTATCTACAGCCTGGAAACACCAGTGTTAATTTTTGCCTCATAAAGAATGAGCTCAAGCTCAGTGACAGTCTCATTCAGGTTTGTAGCCTGCAGAGCTATAACAAGATCCCTTTGATGACGCATTAACTCCTGTTTACCATCACGACATAGCATCATATCCCCTAGCACAACACAAAATATACATGGTTTCAGAGTCTTTTCTCTACAGTATTCAAAGTAAATGTGTATTAGATTCCACGTGTCCTGATCAGGATGTTCAGATTTCATTCCCATCATAAGGTCTTATATTAGGTATAATGTACTTACTATATTTCCCTCCCCTCCTCCCTTTTGGCAGCACGACACCTGTTGTACCATTGTCCTGACACTGTTAGCTCCCTCTTGTGTTGAGAGTGCATCTACTGGCAACAGCTTCAATAGCAGAGAGACCTTCTTCGTTGACTAAAAGCTTTGTAATGGCTATAAACACTAATCTCCAACTAGACCTGCATTGACTTCTAACAGATTGGACACTTTGAATATGGGTGTCACAGTTAAAAGCCAAAGTTTGTGAGATAATCTTGATCCTATTGTAAATGAAAATGAATCCCAGAGGGATAAAGAACATTTTCTCTGAGGAAGTCATGAATAAGCTTCCATTTGCCTTCTTGTCATATTCTTCTCATGTAACAAGTTGTCCAGACAAAGAGCTGCTTTAGATATCAAACAGACTTTAGAGGGTCCAAAGGAGGGCCATGAAGATGGTCAAAGGACTGCAGAACCTGCACTGTGAAGAAAGAATGAAGGAATTAGGTCTTTTCACCCTGGAGAAGAGAAGTCTGGGAGGTACCTCATCACAGTTTTCCAGTACTTAACAGTTTTCCAGTACTTAAAGGGTGACTGCAAAGAGGACGGAGACTCTCTCTTCACAAGGAGCCACATGGAGAGGACAAGAGGTAACATGTGCAAGTTGCATCAGGAGAGTTTTCATCTTGATATAAGAAAGAAATTTTTCACAGTGAGAATAACTGATCACTGGAAAAACCTCCCCCATCACTGGAAATTTTCAAGACACAAGTGGACAGGGTGCTAAATAATCTCATCTAGGCTACCTTTTCTGTGAAAGATTTGACCAGATGATCTTTCAAGGTCCCTTCCAACCTGGTCTATGATATCAACCATAATTGAGTTTCTCTGTTTGTTTGTGGTCTGTCATTTCTTCAGAATAGCAATTAGTACTCAATTCAGCTAAAGAAGGTGCTTTAGATGTTTATTGAGCTAGCGACTCCATGAGTGGCTTCTTAGGGTGCATTTCTGGAAGACAGGGTATTCAAACAAAAATCCAGATTATCGTAATTACTTCTGAGTATATTGTCTTGACAGTTGTCAGAGGTTCAGTTATCTTCTGACCTTTGAACTCAGTTAGCTGGACTAGCTATGTACACTCAAAACTTAACCTTTTATAAAGGCTTTGAAGTTGTAGGCCACTTGAGTGAAAATATATTCTACAAAGGTTGATTTGTGTTATAGGACATGTGTAGCTTTCTAAAGCCTGTTCTACATAAAATAGGAGAACACAAAAAACCCATCTGTTTTCCTCTTTCTTGTTCTGGGAGGAATAGCTTCAACTGCAGCTTTATGGAAAGGTCTAAGGGGATTTTAACTTCCCTTGACTTTCCCCCTTCCCCTAGTTAATCCTGTTTCCTGCATACACACCACCACAGTGGAAAATTAGATGATCTCAGTGTCTGCATAGCACTATGGCCTTTGACTCCTTCAAAGCTACTTCATAATGTCTGAAAGTGTGTCCATGTATTTATGTACGGTACATCCTATTCCATACTCTGTCCATATATTTTGTGGTCTTGCTATATGAAGCCATCCCAATAATACGATTCCATTTAGGAACTAAAATCATCTCATATGACAGGAAGGGAGTGTAGTACCTGACTCGTGTAGAAGATAGCTACCACCTCTTCCAGCATTCCTAGGGAAGTCCTATTCCTATTCCTATTCATCTACTTCAATCTGCATTTATTATAATTCTTAAAACAGAAATGAAAAAACTGTGTCTCAGACTAGCAATTCAAATAGATTGAAGTTTTAAGGATATAGCTTTGGTGATCTCCTATGTCTTAACTTTCTTCAGCACTAACCAATGTGTAAATATCTGCTCTGATTTGAAATACTTTTATATCTGCTCTTCTGTAATCTACTCCTGCCTCTGCTAACAGAGGCTGAAAGTTGCCTTAAAAATAGCATTGAGAAACACCCATTAATATTTTTTATGGTAAATTTCTGTGGACAGCCTTTCTAAATCCAGTATAAGCAATGACACAATATTATGTCTGTTCCAAAAGTATGTCAGGAATGTGTTGCCCAGTACGTCGTACTTTCTTCTTAGTCTAAAGTGAAAGAGTAGAAAATAGCTCTCCATTTTTATCATCTTTTGAATTCCTAAATGTCTGTATGTTTACTCCATAATTTGACAGCTGATCTCAGATTAGTGATTTAGCAGGTTTTTTGTTTGGTTTGAAATATCACTGCGCATTAGACATTCCTTCCCTGCATTTTCTTCTTTTATTCTGTCCCTACCAGTTGAAGATTAAGATCCTAATTTGGTAGCATGTTACAGTTGCACAATCGGATTGACCTATATGGCAGCAGTTTTTTCTCAATAAAACCAAGTGACAGGATGTTTGATACCCATTTTTCCCACCACTTTTCAAGTTCCTAAATAGCAAAGAAAGCAGTTAATTGCTTTGTGTAAATGCTAGAGCAGCAGCTGTAAACTGTGTACAAATACTAAAAAATAATTAAATCTGCTTCAGTGGTGCATAAGAGTTGAACACAGAAAACCTTTAAAGGAAATCAAGTTACCATTGAGGTTTGCTAATTACTACATTCACATTCTTGCTTTACTTGAGGCATACTTCAGACTTAGCTGAAGATATCTTGTTAGACTTTCAATCTTAGGTCATGTCATTACTGTTTCATATAGTTCAGTTTGCCTAGAGCAAAATAAGGAAGTGTTTTTTATTAATGAAGAAGAAAAACATAATTTAAACACTTCAGAGAAAGAAGGAAAAAACCCCAGATGTATCAAAATGGGAAGTACTGCTACAACCAGTCTTTTGCAATGATCTTAATTGTTAAGAACAGGACTGTACTACTAAGTATTTGGTGCTTTTGAATTGTAAATATAACTTGATTTCAAACAAATATAGTTAATCACAAGTAGTGATAAAAACTAGGCTGATGTCAAGGGAGAAAAACAAATGAAGTTGAAGATTATAAACCAAGGGCCAAGTCTTGTACTATCTTCTCCGTCAAACTATCCCCTTTGTGTTGTTTGGGGAGTATTGTCCAAACAGAATTGCAGGATTTGACTCAAGGCAACGTTTTCATAAGTGACAGTTGACTGATAGATGGAGATATAAAATCAGATGCTCCACCAGGGAATAGCTTGCAAAACTAATAGAAGTGCAAGGAAAAGCCTAGGAGGAAAATTTAACAGACGCTTACTACAAATTGTGATTTTTTTTTTTTCTTCCCCCAATCTGTAGCTTCATATTAATAGACTTTCCCTCCTAGGGGAAACCTGCCTTCTGCAGAGCCCAGACTACAAGCTAGACGGTGATTGTGTGTGTATGCTCACGCTCACCCTCCCATACTCTATTTTTGAAACCATCGTTTTTCTCCTTCTGCTCACTCTTGATTACCTTTGATCAGCTCTTCTCTGCTTCTCCATTCTCCAGAAGCACCTGACTAAGCCAGTAAAGGAGACAATGTGTACTGACAGCACTCGAAAGCTGAAAGCACATTAATATAAATTAAATTGCTCTACTTGAAGCCCAAGCCTTAGTTCTCAACATAATGTCTTGTAGATAGTAAAAAAATGCTTCTTCTACTGAAATTAGTAACAAAATTCCTAGTGGGTCCAGTATTAGTGAACAAAAATTGTAGCTCCTGATTAAGATTTTTGGAGTGGCTTGGGAGACATTGAGTGAAACAGAGCTGTTCAAACCCCACTGAGGACTTAGTATTACAGCAAAAGTTTTCTAAGGGTCCTCTACAGGCAATTTGCTATTCTAAAAGCAATCATAGTACAAATAAGGGCAATAGTACACACAAAAGTGTCATTTAACCATCATTCAGGAAGGTGTCCCAGTTCTGAAGAAAACCCCCATAAGCACGTTTAATTCCTACTCTTGTAAGGAGATGTAAATAAATACCAAATATGAACAAGGTGTGGATGATATAGAGCATAGATGGACTTAAATACATATGCAAGCGCTTTCCAACATTTAGGGCCTGATATGTAGTCTTCAGTGTAAATTGTATTTAATTATTAATTTATGCTACATGCTCTGGCTGTGCTGTACCTTTACCTCCACAAAGTTTACCTATCAAGATAGCTCTTGGAGGGAGAAACCCTGAAAAGTAGACCCAAGAATATGATTTCATAATCATAGAAGCCATTATATTTCAGGCTATTGTCATAGAGGCCATTTCTCACTTGTCACCATCCTTATCAAAGTTTCTTGATACTTATTTTGCTAGCACTCTGTGACAGTTTAGTCATCAGGATTAGAACAACACCTGTCTGACAATAATTTTGTTTTACTGGTAGTTTTTCTGTGGATCTGTTCCCTCCTGCAGCTGACAGTGCAACCACAGGAGCAGGCATGCCAGGACAAGCAGGTGACAAGAATATCCGGATAAGGGTGGAAAGGGTGGGCTGTGCTTCTGGCAGCACAGTCTGGTTGACTAAAACCAGACATGAAACCAAATATCATAATTTTAAAGTAAACCTCACATTTTAATAGCAATTGTAGTGCTTTACTTATTTCTCAAATATTAAGGGCAATTGGCAAGATATTCAAGACAGCTATTTCTCCTGTAAAGCAAGACACAACACAAAACCACAAATATTTGTTTAAACTCAACATGAATTCATATAGTATGTAAATATGCTTCCTAATGGTACAATAGTTTTTTGCATTCCAGTAGCTATAAAAAGATAGTTTTGGAGGTAACAAATGTTGTCAGGTGTCATATACTAGTGTGGCTCCTTTATTGGCAGTTGGTCTGCTCTGAATTATATCAACAGAAGGCCGGATTTACAGTAAGGTAGAGGCCAGACTGGAGACATATAATCTCTAATGTTAGGTAATTCTGTTTTAGCATAGTGCTTCCAGAAGCCTGTAATATCTTGACTAATACAATAGTGAACTGTAGTTCCTAACGTGACTCTTTCCCCTCCCCATTAGAATCAGCAAGGGTTGGTGCAGGAGAGACTCAGAGAAAAAAATTGAAATGTAAAATGCTTTGTAGTCTATATGTTGAATTGCTCATCTTCAGTATTATACAGACAGAATATGGCAAAAAATGAAAAAAAGTTTAGGTAATGAACATTTCCATGCAAAAGAAAAGTATCCATAAAAGTAACAACTGAAATTCAAAGGGAAATCATCCGTTTGAACAGGGAAAAAAATGCCTTCGTAATATTTTTCCTTTTTTTACCCAAAACATTGTGTTAGAACTCACTAAACAACTGCATTATCAAATAAACAAGAATAAGATTGGTTGGCTAATTTGCTTCTTCATTTTCTTGAGAAGACACACTAACTATCTTAGCTGGGATACATTAGCAGACTTGTTTGAAGTGATTTTAGGGTTACTCAACAGTATGCCACAAAAAATTCCCTCCCCCGACAAAATTCCATGCATTGAAAATTTTTTTTTACCCCAGCTATTCGGGTTTTTTTCCTTCAAAAGCAGCTATTACAACCAATTATACCAAAAATTATAGAACACTTGATCTATGAACTCAAATATTCTAAATATCTGTGTACTAAAAAGCCACATGACATTTTGTCAGCAGCGATTATTGTCTATGAATGCCTGAGACTCACTTCACTAAATTACACTGACCAACTGAGCCCTTAGATAAAGTACTCATGAAGTTCCACTGGAGATTTGGACTACCTACCTACTGTCTTTATTTGTACATCTATTTCACACTTTGGTGGCAAAAATGCCGTCCTTG
>VYZV01043459.1:0-25397 GCA_013401275.1 Pandion haliaetus | reverse complement strand
GGTCTGCTGTTGCTGAGTGGTCTACAGGGGGTATTCTCAGGGGAAAACATTTGCAGTTCTAGTATGTAGAAAGTACAGTGTATTCACCTGTGTTCTCTGTTTATATTTATGTTATTGGTTTCACCCAAGAACGAATAAATCGTTTGATAGTTTCAGAACTGCAAATGTTTGCCCCCCAAGAATGCCCCCTGTAGACCACTCAGCAACAGCAGACCTATGCAACACCTTTTGTTCAAAGAAGATCAAAGCCATTTTAGGTCACAAGAATACTGAAACATACCAAGGAAAAAATAAGATAAGGACTGCATTTTTGCCCTTCACGACTTGCACAATCTTTTTCAAGTTTTTCAATAGTTTCATTTTTGAAGAAGCTTTCTTGTTTCTTTGAGAAACGTGTTTCCTAAATTTCAGCCTCCAACACTACTTGTCAATATTAATACAACCTGACAAGATTTTGCAAATGAAAATATTCTATTAGCATCTATACTGACTAAAGTTGGTTCACAAGTACTGTTGATTAACCAGTTGCTGCAAAGTGAAAAATAGATGTTAAGAAATTCCAACATGCATTTAACAACTGATCAGATACTAATCTATGTGTAAATAGAAAAAGACACTGAGAAAATATTCAAACAGGGTAGGGAATATGCAAGGGAATTTTTTATTAATATGAAATGACAAAACAAAGTGTAAGCCCATTTTGGAAATTTCAGTCTAGTTCAGAAGGGAGAATCAAAGGGAAAAGGGAGGCAACTGAATACAGCAGAAGTAAATTAGAATTGATTGCAGGAAAAGAAATATGTACACCATAAATGGAAGAATTTTATAGATCTGAATTTCAGTCAAAGGGAACATCTATTGAGATAACCGAGGAAGCTTAAATTGCAGTAAGATGATTCATTTGGAATAAAATAAAAATGAATATAATGGTACAGCAGTTCAGGAGCAGTCTTAGCTGGATTATAAAAATAACCTGGTTGTAATACTTATTTACTATCTTCACAGGGGAGGTCTCTTATTCCACTATACCTTTCAGTCAGTGGGATTTTTTTTTCCAGAGTCCTAGCACATCATGTTGTAGTCATGGAGTAATGATATAAAGGAATCAAGAGAGAAGTAATATCAGGGAGGAGTGGTGGTATTTTCTTTTGGAACAACTGGTACACCTCCTTAAATCAAGTACCTGAAAATCTTGTTTGATTATTAAAGTTTTTCATAATCAGAAACATTCAAGTCAGAGAATACCTTCTTCATGAACATAAGATTAAACATGAAGATAAATTATTTACAATGAAAATTTAAAGAATCTGTGCAGTCCTGAGGCAGTCAGATGAATTCAACTTTTGCACAATAGGCTGCATTGTTAAATAATTAAGAATATAAATGGTACACCCACAGCAAACAAATTTTAATTCTTGCTAAGCTTTGAAACACAAATTTAACCAGTTTAACTAACAGTGAAGTCTGTATTTATACAATTACTGACTGACACAGGAGACTGAGAGCAGCAAAGCCAGTCAATAGGAAATTAAAGGCATGTTGAATTACAAAGGCATGTTGTCCAAATCTAGCCTGCAGTGCCTGGTAGTGCTTTGCCCGAGCACAACCAAGAGGAGCAGCTCACATTTTAATTAGCTGAACATTTTTAATTTGCATAAAATTACTATAATTAGTTAATTCAAGGGTTGCCTTATCAGGTACGGTTCTAGATGTAACGTTTCAAAAGAGCACTTGTGTTCGGTCTTGTTTGTCTTGGACATAATAAAATAACCTTCTTCACTTATTGGTGTGTCAAACATTAAACCTCGATATTTTAGTAATTATTGACTTAATAGAAGAGACCTAGCAAATTAACTTATTTTCATTACATTGTTTCAAATTATACTATGTCATACTACAGCAAATCTGATGTAATACAGTTTGATATTGCTGTAAATATCCAAAGTTCTTAACATTGTCTATCCAAAAACTTATTAAACATATGTAGATTTGGCAACAGAAATGAAATATTTACTTCAGACAGCTTTTTTAGTCACAGTTTACACCATGTTCCCTGGCAGCACTGAAACAGAAGTAATTGATTCATCTTCTCATTCAGGGTTAACAAGTGCTCATCTTAGGGTTTATACAGCTGTGGTGACCCTACCCTGTAAATGCTGCATGTAGCAAAGAGTAACAACATCTTCACCAACAAGACAAGAATTGATATGGGGCCCTACCCCAGACTTTTTTATTACTTTTTCATTAAAGCCAGCAGAACAAATTGTACGAGTGGTCCTCACTACTCCACTGCAAAATTAACCCTGTTAACTTAAAACTCTGAGGTAATGTAATTCTGATAGCTTAAAGGTTTGTGTCCTCCCTGTTGGATTTTCACAGAATTGCATGAGAGGCTATCACACAGTCTATATTCGGATTGCTTGAGGGCTGATAAAAAAAGAAGGAATGCCATGAAATGTCATGCCATGTAATTACATGTCATGTAATTATCATGAGACCACAGTCTGCTTTTCAGGGCATGTGGCTGAATATCCTTCCCGAACACTTAACCAGACCTGGCAAATTGCTGAATCATGTGACAAGAGAGAATTTTGCAACTAGCAAATGCTATTTGAATGTAATACTAGTTAAAAGGTTTCCCTCCCCCACAAAAGCCATGAGAAATGAAAATATTATCTGAGAACTATTGCACTGCTAGCTGGAACTCTTTAATATAGTCATTTTGGGGTTGTGTGGTAAAAAAATTACATTTCTTGAGGGCTGTGTTTCTGTTATTCTTTCACAAGTAAATGTAGAACTTCCACAAGCTTAGACATACTCTTCTTGGATCTTTACAATTCATCTCTTTGAGAATACGTGCTCAAATTAAATAGATGAGTATTTGATTCTGAAAGTGCTTCAGAATTAGGCACATTTCTCTTTAGATAGCCTCAGAACAATACAAAGTTAGACAAAACAAAGGCCAACATACATGCATGTACATACATACATAGATACTTATCCTGTATCAGCTTCCTTTATGAGTAGTTTATTATAACCCCCTAAGAAATGCCCACTCCATCTTCTTCTCCCTTCCTCCTGGGTGTAGGAAATATAGAGAAATTGCCTTTTCAGAGTCCTGGTTCATCTTGTTTTCTCTCTAAAATGACTGATGAAAGACTTACAGCCCTGCAAACACTTTTTGTTGCTCCCAGTTCTTTGGTAGGAATGCTTCTACTTCCTAAAGACTTACTCCCCCACACAGATGCAGATTTTGCTGTTTTCTTACCTTGCTGTTCAGGCAGTATTTTAGTTTTGCGATTTGTACTTCTACAAGCCATCTCAATATTTGATGGTTTATTACAGCTATAGCATTAGCTATGTCTCTAGTATGCCCCCTCTTCCTGATGAAAATTTTGCACAAATATTTTTTTTATGTTTGGGTTGGGGGAGGTCAGTATTCATGAAATTTGTGGATCAAAGAATTATTAAAATAGTGTTTGACACGATTTTCTCAGAGAGGTAGGAGTTTCAGCAGTATAGGATCTTATGTGAACATTCATCCTATATTTTCATTTTCCCTTCCACTTATCCACTTTATATGTTTTCATCCACTCTATTAGGCAATTGTGTGCCTACTCGTGCCTTGTGGGCAAGCTCAGTGAACCTAGCACGATCTAATCTATATTCACACACACTCCCCCTCTTTTAAATTATTTTTCTGGTGCACCCATGTTTTCATTGGTTGTCCCATTTCTTATTTCAAAAGAAACTCAACATCTTTGCTCTTTTGATTTTTAGGAATGAAGTAGTGACTCTCCAAAGAGAAGAGATTGGAAGATGTATTAAATAGGAGAACAGTAGCAGGCTTGTTCTGTAGCCCAAGAGCAACAAGTACATTGAAAAACAATGAGATCTCCTAAGGATCAGCTTAATCAGGTGTTTTCAAGAACAGCAACACCTTTAAGAGCAGTTGATTCAGAATCATATTAACCAAGTGCCACTACTCATGCTACAAGGAGTTACTGTCCTTTCTTTACTACAGCTGTGCTCAGAACCATCTGCCAAGCAACCTTTCTAACACAGGAAGAAATGACCCATAAGGCTCTAAATGAATCGCTGTTGCAGCCTGCAGAGTTTTGAAAGCTTCCCCTATGAGTATGAGGGAACTATCTTTTCTATTTTTTTGTTTGCATTTATTTTGTAGAGGGACTGAATGTACTTTATGCTTATTTGTATTGTGCTTTACAGTCATCTAGGGAAGTATATAATGAAGATACAGCTGTCACTGGCCAAATATACAATAACTAGAAGAAAGATATTTTGCCTACTGACATTCAGGTATGCCTACCTCTGGGTAGGCAAAAGAAGTCTTACGTCACTGCCTTTCTGTGGACTCTTTTGTCTATGTCCTTGAAGTATACTGTCTGAATAGTTAAATCTGGGATAACATGGCTCGCTCTTTCAGCTGTGAGTTCTCAGATCAGGAGCACTTTCTTGTGTTCTTTAATCCTTGGAGATTGCATACATATTATGGAGCAATAAGCTCTAGAGGGAATAAAGGAATTAAAACTGGCAGCAGTGAAAGAATTCAAGAGGGGTGTCAGAGGAGAGATTGCAAAGTCAGGTACCTCCTAAGCATTGCCATATAAATGTCAATGTAGCTCTTATTTTGTAGAAAAAGGAATTGAAGATGTTAGGACAGAGGTGCTGACAAACAGCAATTGTAGGGACAATCAATATCTCATACAAAACTTGAAGCGAAGGAATACTTTTTAATAACTAATAAACTCAACACCCAGGAGCGACTTCAGTAATAACTAAGGAATTACCCCTCTTTGCCCAGCAATAAGTTTACCTTGCAAATGAAAACAATTCACACATAGAAGTAAAATATGAACTAGAAATTGGGCAAAGACTCCTGACTAGTGTGATAAGAATACTAACAACCAGGACTTATAACACTGAGTTTGAAGCCGGAAGAGGTATTTGAACGTCACTGTCCATAGTGTCCTATATGTAATCGAACACCTAACAATCGATCAGTGGCTGTTATGGGTTTGTGTGGCGTGGTTTTCTTTGGTGGCAGGGGAGGGGGCTGCAGAGATGGCTTCTTTAAGAAGCTGCTAGAAGCTCCGCCGGCGCCAAAATGTCAGACCCGCCTATGGGAGGGGAGTGACGGTGGTAGCGCCTCTGGGCAACCATATTTAAGAAGGGCAACCAGCAGTGTGGGGGTTGGGAAACGTGAGAGGAACACCTCTGCCAATACTGGAGTCAGTGAAGGGGAGGGGGAGGGGGAGGAGGGGGCACCTGAGGAGGCTGATGGCCCTGCAGCCCGTGGTGAGAAGGCAGGCTGTCCCGCTGCAGCCCATGGGGGTGAGCGGTGGAGCGGAGGCTCCCCAAGATGGCTGTAACTCCATGGTAAAAACCGCGCTGAAGCAGTGTGAGACTGGAGAGCAGCCCGCAGGAAGGACCCGCACCAGGGGAGTTTGGGAAGAACTGAAGCCCGCGGAAAGGAACCACGTTGGAGAAGTTGGTGAAGGACTGTCTCCCGTGGGAGGGACCCCACGGTGGAGCAGGGGACGAGTGAGGAATCTTCCCCCTGAGGAAAGGAGCAGCAGAGACAAGGTGTGGCGAGCTGACCCTAACCTGCCCATCCCCTGTTCCCCTGTGCCGCCGGGGGGAGGAGGTAGAAAGCACGGGGAATGGAGCTGAGCCGGGAAGGCGGGAGGGGTGGGGGGAAGGTGTTCTGATGTTTGGTTTCCCTTCCTAATACCCTTGTGTTTTGTTTTTTATTTGATTTGTAGTAAATGAAATTGATTTTGTTTCTTCCCCAAGTTGAGCCTGTCGTTTGCCTGTGACCATAAGTGGGGAGTGATCCCTCCCAGTCCTTGTCTTGACCCACGAACCTGCCTTTGTATTTTCTCCTCATCCCAACGTGGCCAGGGGAGGGGGTGGGGGGTGAATGAGCGGCTTCATGGTGCTTTGTTACCGGCTGGGCTGAAACCACGACAGTGGCTATACACGATTCAGGCGGTTTCAAAGGTATTAGTTAATTTTTATGTACACACATACATATATGCATATGTATCTATAGATATAAATACATTTATATAATGTGCTTTTATAATGCCAGTACTTGCCTAGTTTAAAGTGAAAACGCTTGCAATGCATTTGATTCTCTTTGAAGGCCAACTGCAGAAAAGGCTTGAAAATGCCACAGAAACTGTCCACCTTTCAGAGTCCTCATCATGAATTCTGAGATAACTATGAACAAGGAGATGTTTGATGGATGGTAAAAAGCATAGTAAACAGTGCTGGCATAACCCTTTCTATAAAAGGCTGTAAAAATTATTTTAAAGACCTAAATAATATCAGTTTGAGTTTAAGAACAGGAGATTGTTGCACAGAGTTCTTGAGTGTTACAGAGCAATTTTTGTTCAGATATTCTGCTCTTGAGCTTTCTGATTTTTCAGTCTTCTAACTCTTCTGACTCTTTTGGTTATGGTGGGGAACTCATTAATGTGTGGTGTTTGGATGTGAAATTCTAGCCTGCTTCTTTTTTCCCCCCACGCTAATTAACCTACCTCTAAAGCCAGAATTTATACCACAGAAAAAAGTCTAAAGATGTGATGAAGTATTAACACAGATAAATAGGAAAAAGCTGATTTTTCTACTGTTTTACAAAAGTATTTACATAAAGGGCTAAGGTTATTCAAATTTTAGGATGAATAAAAACTCTCATCCTAAACTTGGCTCTAAAGCTTTAATTTATTTGGTTCCTTTCTTAAAAGGACTGTCTGAAGTCAAGTCCCTACACTACACTTGCAATCTGAAGTTCATTTTCAGTTTATCCTTGACTTGACTGATAGTGAAGCCCACACTCCTCTCTAGTCTGTGCATTTTCTTTTATCTAGGTCAGAATGAACATGTCACATTATAAATATTTTAGAAACTTTGCTTTCTGACCTAAGTGACCTACAGTTATTCTTAGTTTTGAGGGAATCAGTTGGATGTAGCAAATAGACCTTTATCTTTCACTAGGCTGATATTATTTGAACTGTAACACAAAAATAATTTGGCATATAAAAACACTTCAGTGAAACAGCAAGTCAAATATTAGTGGCAGGAAAGAATACTGAAACATAAAACAAGCTAAGATACACTGAAGTACAAATCTCAAAACAAAAAAATCTAGAAATTTAGAAATGCTATGGTGCTCAGAAGTAGACAGTATATATACTGAAAAACACCAGTAATGCTTTATCCCAGTGAAGTAGGAAGTGTTCTGCTTAACAATGGAAAGTAGAGATGAATCTGTGGAACAGTCATAAAATGAATCCTCATCTTTTGAGAACTTCCCTAGATCTTTAAACATGAAAACAATCCTCATTATATCATATAGTAGAATTCTATTAGGTCTTTAAGAGTACATCCCCTTCCACAGAATTGGATCCATTGGCAGATTATTTCTCCATCAAATCCAGGAAACATGTGCACTCACCAAAATCAAAACACACCCAAGCCAAAATATCCATTCCTCCCTCCTCAACATTACTTGTAAATTCTTATAATTTCCCTCTTTTGCTCTTTTTCTGAAGGGAGATGTTTGATCTGAGAGTTGTTGTCAGACTGTTGCTGACACTAACATCTTACAAGCCCCTGTCATCAGTAGATATGACCAGCAGCCACAAGTTAGGGATGGCTAGAAACTATATTGTGTGGGGAAATGTGGTCAATGACTTTGTTAAGAGTTGTAACTGACATTTTCACAGTTGAAAAAAGTCATTGCCCAATTTGATCCAAATTGTATCCTGCATCGCAGTTGAGATAATTATGACTGAACATAAACCCAACATAAAGAAATCTGAGAGACATCAGCAGTGCAAACTTAATCTTTCACTAAAGCAGAGTAGTTGGACACCATTTAACAGAAAGGGTTGTTTGGGTTTTTTTCTTGCTTTGTATCTGACAAAAATGTTGTGACAATATTTATCTCATATCTTGGACAACGTAAAAAAGCCAACCTGGCATTGTTGCTGATCAAGATTCAGATACTTTCTCAGGGAGCCCTGACAACTTACAGTGTAGCAATGTATGCTAATAGTTTTCTAAATCGTTATGTATTACATTCAAGGGGTTTCAAGAAATTTCTAAAACTCTGTCTCAGTGTAAATTCATTAAATGATCAGTGACAGTCCAGCAAAATAATACCTTTTGGAACTTGAAGAAAAAAATAAAACACTTTGCAAATTTCATACTTTATTAGTAGTAACTGAAACCATTTTACACTCCTGTTCTCCGGGTTAACATAGCAGTCCCCCAGTGGCACATATCTATTCAGATGGCCATACTTAAGATTGTCTTTGTTTTTCAGTCCAATGACAAAAATAATCATCTCTTTTTAAGACAGATAGCTTAGCAAGATTTTTAAAACTCAGAGCTGCAGATATAAGGGCATAAACAGGTCATTTGTTAAATGGAATTGTAGTGTACTGGTTGATTTTTTTGATAGGTTTCAGTGCTCTATCTGAAGAGCGCACATAGAAGATAAGACTATTCATGTGTTTTTTCCCTTCTCCTTTCAGTCACAAAAGAGATTTGACCCAATCCCTAATTTCCAAGGCAGAACAATTTAGATTTGCTTGTGCTACTGAGACTTGAGCTCGTTCTGGAGCTGCGTATTCAGGCAAACTGTAAGAGATTCAAATAGTCTGTGATCCTCCTGTGAGGCAAATCCCTAATCTCCATACTTTCTGGTATGGCCTTCCTCAAAGCTTTCTAGCTATCGTTTTTATAATACATAAACAGTCATTGACACAAGGCCCAACACTTCAGTGCCTTGCTTTGGCAGCAACTACTTTAATCACTAAGCAATTGAGGTATTTTGAATCTGCCTATAATAAATATTTTGCAGTTTTTACATGGGTGCTTGAAAAGGCATTGCTTGGTGGTTTATTTGTGGGTTTTCTGGTCTTGTTTTTTAAATCTTCCTTTCAAGATTTTTTTAAATCTTTCCTTCCTTCCTTCCAAACAAACATGCTAAATCCATGATTTTTTTTCAACTGCTGATTCTTGGGCTCTGGAATAGGGAGTGTGAGTAAGGAGTCTTAATCTTAGTAAGGACAGTAAGCAAGATTTGCGTCAGAAGGCTTATAACCGTAATACAATATTACACACTTCAGTCAAAACTTCTACGTATCCATCACTCAGAAAAGGCTCTGCCATGATAGAAAAGTGGCTCTGCCCCATATGGATTGATTCAAACCTTTCTACTGCCAACACACCTGTCAGGGATGCTATATATAGGTTAGCACAAAAAAAAAAAACAAAAAAAAAGCAAGAGCTGTATAGTCAAGATTTAAGTGTTTCCCTAGCATATGTTTTCATTAAATATCAGAAGCTATTTTATCTTGTTGTCATTTCTGGATATGATTTATAATTATCATGGTTGCAAAATAGACTAGCAGTAATAAAAATAGGGTAGTAACTGAGATAGGAGTCCTGAAATACATGCCCAGCACAACTGCGTAAGCTCATTGCCATCAGAATTTACTTCTGACTGCATTGTTTGTTGGTACTAGTGACATTATACAGAAATGCAATGTTTCCTTTCATTGATACTTAGTTGCTGGGAATAGGTTTCCTATATTCCTATAACAGCAGGGTGGTCTGAAATTTCATGACAATGTCCAAGTGACTTCTAGGTTAGCGAGTTACAGCAGATAAAACATCTGAACAACTGTCTATCAGTGTGAATTTTACATTTAATTGAGACCCTGTCTGCAGTCTTTTAGTAGAGTTTGCAGAGTCTGTTGGCAAACCAAAATGCCTAATGAGAATTTATATGGGCTGGGAATCTGCTTTACTAGGTCCTTTTTTAAAAAAAAAGAATATTGAATAAGCTATTTGAATGATAAATTTTATCCGGTATGAATTGCTAGAAATCTCATCAATCAATGTCAAGGTGTATAAAAGGAACTAACTCAATTCTTTTATTCAGTGAAATGATGAATAGGCTTACAGAAGACATAAGATTAAGTTAAAATCTAACATAATACAAGCAACAAAAGCAAACAGAATTAAAACATTTTAAAAAGAGCCATCATATTTCTGTTACTAGCTATTCTAAGTATCATGTATCATTTATTTTGGTTTGCTTATACTGACATAAGCATGGGTTTTGCTTATTTATACTCTGTCCTGGTCAATGTAATTTTTTGTTTAGTCTTTTCAAGTTGCTGTTAATTACATATGTATTACTTACACCATGTGGTCAGCTGACAAAACAAAACACAAACATACAAAAAAAACTAGTCAGAGATTTCAGTAGTCCACCATTGAAGTATTCTCAAATGAAGAAATCTGGTTTGTTAGTGTTTTTAACTGTAAAGGGAGTGCTAGACAAGTTAATTTCCACACCATATCTTCTAACACAGTGTGCTAATGGGGCACTAAAATATTTTAAAAGCTTTCAAACAATGAATGCAAAACAAGGATTGTAAATGGAGACAACATTTTCATTAGACCAAAAAGTATAATCAGAAAAAACAGACAACCTTTGAGCTGATAAATCATCTCCATTTTCCAGTTTTAGCTTATGTGGTTATTTTCAGATTTAAAAAAACAGCATTCTGCACTTAAATACAAACATTATTTTCCAGAAATCGGCTAAATGTACCAGACTTGTCAAAAAAAGGTCATAATGTAGCAATACAGTATACTGTGATATTTAAAATTAGACTTTCTGGTCCTATAACTGAACTGGAAAACCAGAAAAGAAATATTCTGAGTTAAACTGAAAAATATATTTGTTTTGGAAAAATAAAATAACAATTTGAGGTTGAGCCAAACTGAATCTTTTGGTTCCCCTTTAATTTTTTTTTTTTTTTTACTCTAATTTCAGTTATTCTTTTATGAAAAATGTTGTTACAATACTATTTTGGTTTGAAACTTTTTTTTTTGATGGTTAAATGTACTTAAATAATTCATTTTGATATTGGAACATTTCAGTGTCCATGTGCTGCAAAATTCAGTTTTCTGGTAAACTTGCATTTTGCCTGTTGAGATTATACTTGCAGTTGTAGTGGAAATTGCACTGTGCTTTATGACTCCTTTTATGGTAGCATAGACAAGGCTGATCTTTTTATGCAGAAAGGAGGAAAGCCAGATGTTTGTATAACTTTCCTTAAGGTTCTGTAATTTTCAGATACACTTATTTGCCTTGAGGTAGGCACTGACATAACACTTCACTCCTGCATTGTGTAGACTGCCAGAAGGGATGACACAAGGTTCCTTCTGTGGATTGAAACACAGTGAATTTGTTATGTCTCAACACTCTGAAAGCAGTGGATTTCCTTTCAGTGGGGTAAACAGGTGTGCAGTCATACACTTTTACTTCTTACAAAAGGAAAATTCAGACTTTCTTAAGAGAAATATTACAACAGATCATTAAATAGGGAAAATGCTATGGTATTTTTCACTTCGTGCAGGTTGTATAGCACATAGAACAGACATTCTTGAAACCAAGGCCATAATCATCACTGGAGACTGTCAGTATGTAATTGAGGCTGCAAATCCCATTCATTTTTCTGCCACAGTCAGTGCAGAGCATAGATAGACTTAATGCACAGGGAAATCCTAAATCATATGCAGCTACTTATCTGTTTGGTGTTGGACTGATTTCAACAGAATAATTCCATATTATCCTCCATTTTGTCAGTTTTACTGCAGGCATAAACAAATGAATTCCAAGAGATTTAATTTATGTGCTCTGATGTTATAGAGTAAGTATTAATGGATGTACTTTTCATTACATATTTCAGTTTATGAGCCCATCTAGAAGGCTAGATCCACAGATGCATATATTTGAATGCTTTGCTAATGATATAAACAGATTAAAACTTCTCAATTCCTTAACCAAAGGCGCAAAGCCTCAAGAAAGACAACTGTTTTGAATTTTTTGGCTATGTATCATGCACTTAACACCCAGATAAACAAATTCACATCACTTGAATGTGAATTCATGTCCCTCAGCTGTCTAGACCAATGGCCATCTGTTAGGATGACAGGACATGTTCACCAGGTTGGACCATTGCTTGAGGACAGATATGTCAAGAAGTAGCTGGTTTAGATGTGTAGCCTGTAAAATACTTTAAATCTCTTCTTTATACTTAAAAGCTTTAGAGTTGAATGTCACCATTCACTAAATCATATCCTTTAAACCTACATGCCACAGAAAGAAAACATATTCAGAAGCAGGGAATGTGAAGGAGCAGCTGTGGCTATCAGTAACCTCAACCACGTTGAAGATTAGGAAACCAAAGACCCCCAGGTAGGTTATAAACACAAATTGGAAGGTCATCTCTACAGCAGCTTACATTGTCAGAGGGGCTAAAGGAATTACAGAGAAATGGCTCTGTTGGAATCCAATGGAAATAAATAATATTGTCATAATTACCAGGCACCACTAAGACAGTTTTTGTTGCCTACAGTGTCCATAGTTGGGCACTTTGCCCAGAGAAAGGTGACTCCAGGTAGACATATGTCCTGGTTTCAGCTGGGATAGTTAATTTTCTTTCTAGTAGCTGGTATAGTGTTATGTTTTGGGTTCAGTATGAGAAGAATGTTGGTAACACACTGATGTTTTCAGTTGTTGCTAAGTAGTGTTTAGACTAAGTCAAGGACTTTTCAGCTTCTCATGCCCAGCCGGCAAGAAGGCTGGAGGGGCACGAGAAGCTGGGAGGGGACACAGCCAGGGCAGCTGACCCAAACTGGCCAGTGGGGTATTCCATACCATGTGACGTCATGCCCAGTATATAAACTGGGGGGAGTGGGGCTGGGGGGATTGCTGCTCAGGGACTAACTGGGCATCGGTTGGCAAGTGGTGAGCAATTGTATTGTGCATCACTTATTTTGTATATTCTAATCCTTTTATTAGTTTATTATTGTTATTATTATCATTATTAGTTTCTTCTTTTCTGTTTTATTAAACAGTTCTTTTCTCAAACCACAAATTTTACCTTTTTCCTTCCGATTCTCTCCCCCACCCCACTGGGTGGCGGGGAGTGAGTGAGCGGCTGCGTGGTGCTTAGTTGCTGGCTGGGGTTAAACCACAGCAACATAGCTGTAGAGTAGGGTTACTCATAAGCATAGGTAGAGGCATCTAGAATCAGTTGTTCTGGTTAAGCAAAATTAAGGCAGTGTGGGATTATGACTCTGGTCTCTAAAAATACCACAGAAGGACAAGAATTACCTAAGTTATGACAGAATATTAATGCAAGAAGAAATAGGACTGTGAATACATCTGGAAATTTGGAGAATTATTCCTAAGCACTAGGGCAATGAAGTTCTGAAAAATTTTCCAATCCTAGAAGGGCCAAAATTACCTGACTCCTTTTAAAATAGTGGTTTATATATTTATGGAAGGAATTACATGAAATGAGCTGTCGTAGGAAGAGATTGACCTGATGGAAGAGGAGATTAATTTTGATTTTGTAGTCTTACATACATATTTATATTCAGTTTGCTCATACTTAAAAGCGCTACAGTAGACTAATAAAAAAAAGCTGCAAGCAAAAATTGCCTTTCTGTATTTTTTTTTAAGATTGTGTGATTGAAATACAGCATCGTTTTATTTTCTGAGCTATTAGCTCTAAAAAGCCATAAAGCCACCACCCTTGTCATGATGGCACCAGTGATGCCAGCCTTTATGTCCTAGTATTCCAATTTTGGTGCACACATCTTTGGTTTTTATCCTATAGAGTCATTTTTGCATGGTATTCCATAATAACAGTGCATTACCCTTCTTTAAATGCTTTACTAAAAGTTACATCTACTACAAAACATTTAGAAAGGCCTCACTAATTGATGTTCTCCTGCTGTAACTACTGCTTATTATGCTAACTGTGTTCACTTCTTGTTATCTTGCTCTTCCCCTTCTCCCCATGTGTTTGATGAATCTGTCTGTTCGCTAAGTTAACAGTTTGAATTTCCAAACACATGGGATGGCTACTGGCTTTCTTACAGCTTTTTTTAAACTCTCCTCTCTAAAAATAAAATTTGCATGTCGCTTTCTTTCATGTAAAGATGGGAAGAAACAAAAAGAAGAAAAGCTTATTTTCTTTTAAAAAATTATTTTCTCCCATTCAATAACTGCACAATTAAAACAGAAGACAGGGAGCAATAAAACCTGATGACCTACTCTGCCTACATTCACAAAGAAAACCTCAGAAACTTGGATTTTTAGCATACTTTCAAAACACCAGTACACCAGAAATCTGCCACCCTGAAATTATTTAAAAAAATGAAAATAACATCTGTAAAGGCAAAGTAGTTTCTTCCAAGACCAGTTTCAGATCTGCGTAAGAACTTTTAACATACCCCCTATTTAATGCTGGAGTATTCATCCCTCCTTGTCTTTGATCTATGTGTTTTAAATGCTTAGCCTGGTAATGGGCAAATGCATGAAAGGGGAAGGAAGATTCACTTTGAAACAATTAATAGTAGAGTGGATCTGTAGAGGCTTTCCATGATGGCTGTGCATTCACAGAAAGGCTGAGGGACTGAAAGGAATGTGTCTTCATATGAGTTTACACAGTCTTGAACACAATAGTGCCCTGCAGGGGCATCCACTGAATATACTATGATAATCTATTTTGATTTTGTGTATTGTCCCACTCCTTGTTTGTGTCTTTTCATTTTCTGCCTTCTGTGTGAAAACATACAAGGTCTTTGTGGAGCTGAGGTTTGTACCCGTACAGAAAACGTCCATGCTCTTTAGTTCTGGGTACTTAAGAAGGCCCAGTGTTAGAGGCATCCCTATAGCCACACAGACAAAAGCAGCATACAGTTCTTGGATAACCCTATATATAGAAGGAAAACTAGTTTTATTTTTTCCAGGCCTTTCACCCTGTAACAGTCTGTTTTAATTTGTACATAAGTTCACGACACTTTCAACAATTTGCCCCAGTCTTCTTCATGCCACGTGTCTGCCTCAGGCTGACTTGCTTTTCCCCATCCTGGTGTTTCAGCCAAAAGTTCTAAGCTATTTCTAAGAACAAGATGAAGGAAAAAAATAACAATACATTAAGTGAAAGAGGTAGAACTGCAAGGAATAAGGAGTGTCAGAGATGAAGCTCAACTTACCCTGTGGGATGCTACTGTGCTGCAGTTCATCGTGCTGGACTCAAAGGCTTTGAAATGGCTAAGATATATGAAATGGCAAATATTTCTCATAAAATGCAGTTGTCTGATAGGGAAGGTGGTACCAGTTGTGCCCCTTTTTAGTTATGCTCAATGATTAGGACATTCACTAAGATCTCTGCTCATAGATTCTGCTTATCACCTTCCAAATAGTGTATTTGTTACTGAGGTTTTTGTCAAATGGTGCCCTTTCAGGTGGAGATGAGTCACATAGAGCTGTTACTGATACATAGCGTACTACTCATATACAAATAGGCATCATCTGCACTAAACGCACTATAGGGTCAATGGAAAAAGGATGTGTAATCATACATTTATAAAGTATCATGCCCTTATATGGCAAAGACTAATTAAGACTGAATGAATTGCCTTCATATTCTTTCACCAAAGGTTTTGAAAACTAAACATTTGCTAAACTGAAATACAAAGCACAATGACAGTAAAAATAACCCACAATTACTGTAAGCCAAGTGTTTAGGGAAAAAGAAAATCATGGGTACACTTTCCCAAATTTCCAATCTAACCTTTTATCCAACAGAAGGAGGTTAAGATGAACTACTGATTAGTCTGAGAAATAATGTTATATAGAGAGTAACTTTCCAGCATATAATGCCTTTTGTTTTAAATGTTGGCTTTCCTGCACTGACCAGAGTGAATTGGTACATCTTTTTCAGATGAGTTTCATAAAAAGTCTTTTAATAGAATCATAGAACTGTTTAGGTTGGAAAAGACCTTTAAGATCATCGAGTCCAACCCCAAACCATGTCCACTAAACAATGTCCTGAAGTGCCATGTCTACGTGGTTTTTTAATACCTCCAGGGTTGATGACTCAACCATTTCCCTGGGCAGCCTGTTCCAATGCCTAACAAACCTTTCAGTCAAGAAATTTTTCCTAATATCCAATCTAAACCTCCCCTGCTGCAACTTGAGGCCATTTCCTCTCATCCTATCACCAGCCACCTGACAGACAAGACCAGCACCCACCTCACTACAACCTCCTCTCAGGTAGTTGTAGAGAGCGATAAGGTCTCCTCTCAGCATCCTTCNCGCCTCAATGTCTTTCCTGTAGTGAGGGGCCCAAAACTGAACCCAGTACTCAAGGTGCGGTCTCACCAGTACCGAGTACAGGGGGACGATCACTTCCCTGCTCCTGCTGGCCACACTGTTTCTCATACAGGTCAGGATGCCGTTGGCCTTCTTGGCCGCCTGGGCACACTGCTGGCTCGTATTCAGCTGGCTGTCAACCAGCATCCCCAGGTCCTTTTCCGCCAGGCAGCTTTCCAGCCACTCTTCCCCAAGCCTGTAGCGTTGCATGGGGTTGCTGTGACCAAAGTGCAGGACCCAGAATTTGGCCTTGTTGAACCTCATACAATTGACCTTGGCCCTTTGAACCCTAACAGTTCCACTAGGTAAGGATTTAGCCACAAAATATATACAATATAAAATGCACATTTTCCTGTTTTCAGGGAGCTTATCTCTTAGCGTGCTGCACATGAGCAACAAGTGAAAGAATTGAGATACCTGGTGCAACAGCATTATGAGAGTGGCGTTATGCCACTGGAAGTGGATTGGCAGAGAGAGGATGTCACCTGGCTATGTATAGAAATGAACCAGAACATCACAAAAATAATTTTAAATGTTTGAAGAAGTTCAGTTCTTACCACAGTGGCAGTCAAACATCATTATTTTTCAGTAAATTCTACTAAAATTTGAACTGCTTATTATCCTCAGAATTTTGAATCCCATTAAACTTGTATTTGCTTTCTGTTAAAGTTATTATTCTACTTCTATTCAAAGTCTTCAATGGAGTGATATCTCCTACAGAGTAAGATTGTTCATTTGATTTTTAGAAACCTTCGGCTTTTTATTCAATGTAAAATTTTTAAGCCTTTTCAAGCTGCAACATATAATATATGAAATGTAATTAAAATGTTTCAGGCTGTTACAGACAATGCACTTGCTCTAACATTTCTAGGCTGATAAGCAGTTGAGCACTAGTTTTTATTACATCCAGCATTGTATCTTAGACCTTGCCAGTCTGCTGACTCAAACTGCCAGATTGAATTTAGTGACAGACTGTGTGGGTTGTAAAGTTACTTTACAGGATTTGTGCCTTATTGGCATAATGATTTCATAAGCTTGAACCCACAGATCTCTTACTATGCATGGGGTATAGAGCACTCTGCATATGCACAGAACATAAACACGTTTTAAATTGTGTATAGGACCTCCAGAATTCTTAAGCCAGTCATGATAAAACATGATAAAAACTGCTGCTTAGAGAACTAGGTTGACTTAAAACATTATGTTACTTTTCTGAAAACAAGATTTTCTTTTTTGCTTGAATTGGGATCATTGAGTTTTATGTTTAAGCTATTGCTAAGTGGAAATCATGCTATCAGTAATTCTCTTGCCTCTTATTTATTCAGTGTTTCAACTTCCTATCTTAAAAACATTATCAACTTTTTCAGGATGAAGTTCATCCTCAGTCAAGCCCTTCAAGTTCCTTTTTTCAGAACTATTTTTATTTCACATTTAGGCTTGTCTTCATAAACATAGCATTATTTTTCCACTTCTATTCCTACTTTGATCTGCTTGTTAACTTTTGAGCATGTTTTGGCTTGGATCTTAAATTATTTCTGAGAAAAATTGGTTTTGACTTTAAAGAAAGATTTTTTTCTTTTCACAAACAATGGGCAAGTGGACACACAAGTCTCATCTATAAAGACTGTTAATTCTGATTAATCAATATGTCAGTACAGGGCAGAAAAGTACCTGGCTCAACCCACTAAACATGACAGACCTCATACTGACATCCACATATGTGGTCAGGAGGGGCACAAATAGTAAGCAGGATTTGCCAAAAGAACATTAAACTACAGCAGGAAACTGGAGCATAGTTCAGTTATCAGTTTCAAATCAGAGCCACTGCTTCCGTGCCTACGCTGCATGTCACAGGGCTATGTGGAGCTATGTGAGCTAATCAGAGAGTAGCACCTTCCTGCAATAATTTATCCTGTGGGTAAAGCAAGTAGCACTCTGTTCCGTGATATTTCAGTGAAAATTGTTGGACATAGTTCTGTCGTTTCAGATGCCTGGGGAGTGTCATAATGTGGCATGTAGACGTACCCCTATTACTGTGTTTGCACTTCTAATAATTCTCAGCTGTCCTTTTTTCTCCCTAGCACCTCTTTAGATTCAGGCAATACTTGTATCCTTCTGCTTGTTTTTTTCACACAAAATTATTCTATAGCTGTAAGTCATCAACATGATGCTACTTCTTAATCCTTTTTTCATTCAAAACCCAATGATTTTTCTTGTAATTCTGTGTTGTGCAAAAAACCTTGGGGATTTTTTATGCAATATATTGTTGAATCAGAAGTCTATCAGAGCTGATCTATTAAGAAGAGTTTTGATACTTTTTCTTATATAACTGCACAATAATGCTTTTGCCCACTGATGAAACATGACTGTATTTTGTTTTAGCTTGATCAGTTTTCACCTTCTGAAAACTGTAGTCATTAGTCTATACTTATTCACCTTGCGTTGTTGTAATTTGCAGGGAAGTTTAGACTGACAGACTGTTAGAGATTTGGGAACTGGTGGATCAAATCCAGACTTCCAGGTCAACATGATGAAAATATTCATACAGAAAATTATTTACTTAATCTTACTTTCTACAGGACTAAGATTCCATTATTGGATATTTTCACAGGGAACACCAGAGTGAAAAACTTGAGGAGCAGGAGACAGGCAACAGTGAGCAAAGAAATGTTGAGACTATTGATAATATATGCATAAGGTGGAAAAAGTTTTGAATGGTCCTATCTCGTATTTTTGTTGCTGTAGTTACCTCTCAGAATATCTAATCTCATAGATAAGGTTAGACTCTACCAAGTTGCTCTGCCTGTCTTAGCAAATTATTCCTGTTTCCTAAGAGCGTATGTTATGCATACTGATGTGTGCCCTCCTGCTCTATTCTAATCAGTGAGGACTAACACCACTTGATTATACAGGCTAATAAATTGTCCCACAGAAGCACGTTTTTGTATTGGCAGAATAGGATCCGAACTTACACATAGCACATACGTATTTATCCCAGTCTACCAAGGCAACCAAAGCCCCTTCGGCCAACTTCCACCAGCTGTCTGAGAGTGCCAAAAAGGATGAAGGGGGACCAGAATAATTTTGTATTCAGATGGGGAAAGATCAAAATAGTGACAATCTAAATGTTTTATCTCTACACCAAAAAGCTTCTCCCATTTTTTCAGCCTCACTGTGAAAAAGGAAGGAATGGAAGTCGGTGAAGTTGAAGCGAAGCCTTGGTATGGCTTGGTATGGCTGTTATTGACCTCTCTGCCTTACAATGGCCCAGTCACATTTTCTCAACACTGTATTTTGTCAACTTAAGGACCATACAATTAAGAATTTTCTCATCTTACAAAAGGAGCCCACATGTCTGGTGGTATTTTGAGATCTCTCCCTCTATTACATTTTAAACAGATACTGTTTATATTAACTTTTACTCTGCTTGGAGAAGCTGTGAAGTTAATAAAGTGATGAAATCTTCTAAAGATTTCAGTTTTCAGTCTCACCCTGTTCTTCTTCTTATATTTCTGTGCTAGCGATTCTACCTTTTTTATAGGATTGAAAAAGTTTTTGCATGCAGTTCAATATTTTTATCCCAAACAGGGTGCAAATAGCCAGTGTGATTCCTCTATTAAGAAAGCTAACTTTACTCTCAAATATAATGTCTTGCTATTTTCCTATATTCCACCTTTCCCTTTAGCTGTTTTCTTTGTAACTTTGATAATGCATCATGAGTACAGCATACACAGATTCATTCCCTAAATTTCTGTGCAGGTTTTCAGCTTACTTTTTTCAGTTCCAAGACTTTGCTAGAGCAGTGGTGTTTATCTTAGTTGTACCATCACATGGGGCATACATTTGGAATATCTCTGACAATAATCAAGGAACTCTTGATTAGTTAAAATTGGTATTACTTAATATTTGAAGGAACAGAGTAATAAATTGTCTTTGGTCTGAAGTTTTTGTTCATGCTTTATATCTACCAGCAGGTGCTGTTAAGCATAAATTTATCCCTAGTACTGAAATTGTTTTTAAAAAAAACCCAAACATTAAAAAATCCATTTGAGGAAGGCTCTTCATGAGACAATATGCATTACTAAATTTGTTCACCTCTTCCTTTTTACCAGACCTTTTACAGATTAATATCACACAGCTGGGATCCTGCAAACGTTAGAATACATTTTGAAGGAAAGACAATTTAAGATAGCAAACATAAATGAAACATGGGATAAAACAGTTATCAAAGGCATAGAGCTATGCTGGCACCAGAATAACTGGAAATAAACTAACAGTGATGATACTTTGAAACCTGGGGAAGGCTTTTAATCATGAGAGTAAGAAAGCTGCAGAACATCTTTCCAAGTATAGAGGAGGGGAAGGCCTCTGAGAGTTACAGTCAAAAAATTCTTATTGCCAAAGATGAACACAAGATATATGCTAAGAAGTTACTCTTAGTCCAGAGAGTGTTTTAATGGATGAATACTCCAAATTATCTAAGGAATACAGAAAAGGCTCATTAGTATTACAGTTAAAATTATTACATAAAACACCCTTCCTAGTGTCATTCCCTCTTCACTGGTATTGTACTCACCTTATTAATAATATTCCTCTGGGTCCTTAGACTGAAAATTTCAGTCTTTCCTAGAAGAGTGAGGAGAAGTTAAAATTTGTTGTTGGCATTCTGAGATCTTCAGCAGGAGAAGCATGATGTTCATCTTGGGGTTTTTTTTCTTCCTCAGTCTTGTTCTACCTGTGTTTATTTTTTATATTTTCTTAACACAGTCTGCTTCCTTGAAAGTTGCCCCCAGCCTCCGCCAGCCCTTGTTACCCCAAGGGACTGTTGTCTGTGGCACCATAGTTCCCTGCAGCTTTACCACCCAGACTGTTCCTAGTGCTCAAGCTAAAACTGATCCCTGCTCATCTGTTAAACCAAGATAAAACCAGCTCAGGCCAGGGTGAGTGGAGACAAGTGCTGAGTCTCTGCACTGCCAGGTGAGTGCAAAGCCTGGCATCTTCCCCCGGTATGGCAAAAATCGTGTTTACTTGGATTATGGAAGACGCAGTTTGAACATTTACATGGGGATTATATTTTCTTGTAATATCAAGAGATCAGGTGCACTGACCCATGAGTGACCTCAGCTTCATATTCTTACGTACTTAACTTGTGTGCCTGATAGTGTGTTACATGTATTTACACATGAAGTATCAGAAGCATTGGAAGTGTTAGAATGACAGACAAGGAAGGCTTTTTACTAACAGCAGTTCACTAAATGAAATTTAATAATTGACTTAGTCCAGTGAAATTTTAAGGTTTTTAACATGCCTCAGATCTGAAATAATTTCAATAATGTTAAATAAATGCTTTTGACCAAAAAAATTCCATTAGAACTTTTTTATTAAAATGTCAAAGTTTTTGATGGACGAATGTTTTGTTTGGGTTTTTATGTTTGTTTTCATGATCTGTTTTTTTTAGGGCCATCTGGGCTGAGGGCTCTGTTTCCAGGAGTGATTACACATTTATGTTATACATTTGCATTAGCTATTAATTGGAAAAAGTGTAAATCTTCAAGTTAGAAATCTTAAAAAGGAATTAATTCGCAGAATGGAGACTCACTACTGAGTCCACTAGTGACTGGATTACATAAATGTTAGTGTTTCGTTACCTCTTTGTGTATGCATGTAATTTGCACGGTTTCATGATGGCCTGCTTGCAAAAAGAAGGGGGGTAGGTACTCCAGCTCAAAATGCTCAGACATCTCGCAGACACAGAGCACACTCATGGTGGATGCATCTGCAAACTCCCCCAAATATTGAGCAGCATAACATAATGATGCTCTTACTGAGTAAACACAACTTTGTCCTTCATCCTAACTGAGATTTGGTATCACATTTTTCAATGATAAACTTTACAGTAAGATTTGCCTGAATTCAATTCAATGAGATTCTGTATTTTTAAAAGGTAAAATTTTCACATGACTACAAATAATCTCTATGTTCTCTGAAGAATTCTCCTCATCTCTAAACTTTACTGGTCTAGAAAAATTACTTTTTCTGTGCTTTGTCATGCAAGCATACGCTCTCTACTTTCAAACAGTTGTGACTGTTTCATCACAGTACAAGTTCAAATTCTTAATGAGATCCTGCATGAGACATGTGAGATTATTTTTCCTCAGCTCAATGTGCTCTGAATTTTTACTTTTTCCTGTGCGCTACCAGATTTCATCTGAGCAAGGAAGTGTGGGCTGTACTTGCACTGGAACTGAATGCCTGGCAACCACTTCCCAGAGCAACGTAAGGGCTACTCAGATGTCAGCTGAAAATGAATTCCATCTTGGTTTTTCCTGGATGATTTTGATATGGAAGCCCTTCTAGAGAGAATCCAGCAGCTGACTTATCTTGGGGTCTTGTGGTGTGCTTGCACTGCTTGTTTCTATAATTAAAGTCTTCGTCCTCTCCATTGCTTCCTGGCTAAAGTTAGAAAGATGTCACCCAGCTGCCCCCGGGCCCTGTTAACCTAAAGGGCTGTTGTTTGTTGCACTGTGTTAAACTCACAAAACTCTACATACAGTTTTTAATACTGTGCAAACTGGTGTTAAGGAAACTGAGTAGAGAGCTTGAGAGCTTTTCTCTCAGAGATCCTGCAGAATTTCAAAGCAAGCTTGACAGCTTAACATTTAGCATGATTTGATGAAATAGGGTCAGATGATAATGGCTTAGTTGTCTTATGATGGCCGGAAGTAGAAGACAGCTAAAAAATCAGGGGTGCATTCAAGGAAAATGAATTAGGAAGAATGCAAATCATCTAACAAAGTCTTTCAGTCTTGGAATAAAATGCAGCCACAGATTCTTTCATGTTAGCTGCACAACGTCTGCTCAAGGTAATGCTGAAATAAAGCAATGATAGGTGCTGAAAAATTTGACTTTAACATTCCGAAATGCATTCTCTCTCCTCTCCCCAAGACTTTTTTAAAAATGCCAAAACGCCAGTTCACTAAATGAAGTGGCAAAAACAAAGGTAATAGCAATTGGTTTAGGTTGAAACAATGCTGTTTCATTTATTGTGATAGCGAAGTCCATTTTACATAATACCTTTTCATTTACAAACATGGGTATTAGTGGCTGCTAAACTGTATCATGTTTCAGTTTTACTGTACCTGAAGGGCAAAGCAGATGTTGTTCTTTGCCAGCTATTTAAAACAGTTATAAATGTTTATGTTTTATTTAGAAAGCCTCATTTAGCATTTTTATTTGGAGAAGAAAAAGATAAGTATTTGGAGCATGTATGAGTTAATCTTCAATTAGTAGTCTCCAGAAGAGAGAGAATATTCCTAAAATTGTCATTTTCCTTGGAAAAAAAATTCTTAGAAAAACTCTTCAAACCTGTAATTAACAAGTGTTTAGTAACAGCATATGTCCAGATCAGCCTGTGAAAGCTTAGAGTCAGTGAATCTCTGCGAGATCTTACCCTGGTATCCATCACATGGACATAGCTATCCATTTGGGCCTGGAGATATGTAAATTAACTTAAGTGAAAAAAAGACATTGTGTATGACATAGTGTGAAATAAACATTCTTGGTAAGAACGTTCATTCCATTGTAGTCAAAGGGATCAAATTTATCTGTCATTGTACCCACCATTTTACTCTGCTGTCTTAAGATGTTCAGGAGGATCCAATCATATGACAGATGGATCATTTCTGCTTTCTAGTGGGTCAATGGGTTTTATGACTGCTCAGCATTTCAGGAAAACAAACATTTAAAATAAATAAAAACATCTTAGAAATATAACCTCTAGCATTCAAATACTTTTTAAGAATGGTGAATTAAAATATAGGAAGCCTTTGATTTTTCTGGATTGATAACATTTGAATGGTTCTAAGGATAGGAAATTTTGCCTCATGCATTGATGGCAAGCTTTGATTACACAAGTGAATAGAACAATCCTTAGTCTAATAGCATCTTCATATCACATTGCTTTAATTCCAGTAATAAATTATTTTTCTACTAAATTAGAATGACTGTCCAAGTTATTGTTCTTAGGAATTTTAGATTTTTCCATTTCCTTTGAGCATGCAATTCTTCATTAAAGCTTGATATTAAACCTTAATTTTGTTATAACAGCAATTACAAGATGAATGAGAAACAGCCAAAGACTTTCACTCTAACAGCATTAGATACGGAAAGAGGGAAGTGGAAAGGCGGGAAGGAAAAAAAGGAAGACAGACACGCAGACAGGCAGGCAGGTAGGAAGGAATTAACAACCTACTTTTCCTGTTTTAATTAGTTTTTGCAAACCTACTTAGCTTATGATATATTAAGCCTGAAAGATCTCCTAAGTGGCTGTTTATCTTTTTTTCATTCACATCCCCTCAACTTACTCCTGAAGGTATCAACCAATACAGTAGCTCAGGTGTATGCTTCGGTACATGCTGTCCATCACTTGTGAAACAATTTACCCAGATAGACTCTTTACTGGTACACCATCTCAGTTTCAGTCCATTACATTTGTTCAACAATTATTTCCTGTCTCATAGAGCTGTTTGTTTTTCCATTTTGAGGGTCAGCTACCTCCCTTCAGCCATATTTCAAAGGTGGAAAAGACCTTGAAACAACGCTAATAAGCTGCTCTGAGGGACAGTCCTGGCTATTTTTGAAACCATGAAGTCAAAAGCTGCAAAGGAAAACAAAGGGCTGAAATGGCAGAAAATGAAATTCTCTGTTTAGGAGATCCCTTTTTCTTTGCTAAGATATATATCTATATATCTTATATATGCTGACAGTTTACCCTCTCATCATAATTTATTTGCAGTGATCTGAATTGTTTGATAGCCTCTGATAAAGTTTTTGACTGTTACCAATGTCCTTCATGTGCAGTGAAAAATGACAAGGTATTCCTAATGTAATTTGTACTCCACTGCTCTATTTTTATACTTGTAAGATTTATTTACAGCCAATAATTTGTGCAAATGCTTTTACTATATTTTCTACAGTTTTCCTGAAGTATTTTTTTAATTCCTCTATTCAATATGTTTTAATTCATTTTTAAGGTATAGTCTGATCATAATGAATATTTCTCCAGCTTAAAAATGAAAAAGATTAATTCTGCCAAATTCATATTTTTAAA
>VYZV01043457.1:0-11858 GCA_013401275.1 Pandion haliaetus | reverse complement strand
CAGGCAGCCCGCGGCCAGGACCCCGGGCCACGTGCGCGGGGCGGGGCTCGCCGCGCCTCCCCAGCCGCCGGTTCGAGACCCGGGCGGAGCGGTCGGCACCGCGGCGGACGGACCCGCTCGCCCCCGGCGTTTGGGGCGCGATCCCAGAGGCTTTTCTAGGGCTAGGGCCTCCCCGCCGCCAGACCTCCACCGCCAGCTGTAAGATCACCTCCGCATTTAATTTCCAAGGCCCCTCCGTTCCAGACGCTCCTTTGGAAAAGAAAGCCTGCGAGGCAGCCGGCCCGTACAAGTAGCATCACTGTCCCCCTCGAGTCCGGGCCCACACCCGACCCCACGAGCGGCCGCGCTCCAACGTGGAAGATACGGTTACAGAGTTTAAACACGGCAACAGAACAGAGGGAGGTTTTCGGCGTCACTGGGAAAGAACGGGGCCAAGAGACAGAGCGAGGGAGAGCGGGCCGGGCGCCAGGCCACGCAGAAGAGGCTGTGGGCTGCCCCCCAGGCAGAGGCTCAAAGCTGTAGTGCAGAGGAAAGTCTTAGTTTTAAAGAGTAAGTCCTGAAAGGAAAAAGACAGAACAAGGGCTGGAAGGGAAGGTCCTAGGAGAGATGCCACCAGCAGTGGCAACGCACTAAATGCCGCCTTGACGAAGGTGGTGAGTTGCACGGACGCTCTGGAGCTCCAGCCGCTAATCCTGCAAGGTGTTGAGTGCACCAGTGAGCGTAGGTCTAGGGATGAGACCCTGGCTATCAGTCCAGCCTGTCCGCCAGCTCCTCCTTCTGCTTTTTCCTCTCCGCAAGCCACCGCTGGATCTTCTCCTTAAGCTCTGTGTTTGGTCTGATCTGGTCCATCGTGAGGGGGCTCCGATTGAAAGGATCTGTCTGGTCGCTAAAAGACAAAGCATCGAGGAGGTTANAAAAAAAAAAAAAAAAAAAAAAGGAAGACAGGCCAGGAAGAGTCATCGGGTAAGTGAAATGGATCCCCCAAAAGTATCAAGGTACAAGGCCTGTGCTTCGTACCTGAGGAGGTGCCGGGCTATAGTTGACCGGTCCACGGTGACACGGGAGGAGGGCAGTATCACCGGGTCTGACATCAGAGTGCTCATGATCGGATCCAGGAATTCATCGCAGGCATCCGCGTACGTCTCCTCCTCCTGCTGCTGGCGGTCTGCAAGAGACTGGTGGGCACGCGCAGCTTTTAAAGGCTCAGTCTCCCACTTCTTTCAAAAGCAGGTTTTCTCCTAACCCACAGCTAAAGCATTTACAGGCCCGTGCTGGCAGGGAGCCCTCCCAGCTGCCCCGCATGAGCCTCAGGTGAAGTCCCGCTCCCAGAAACCCAGCTCCACAGCAGGGACGCAGAGACACACGGATGGAAAAGGATGCCAGGAACCAGTTCCACCTTCCCCCCCGCCCTGAGCTTAAATTCACTCTGGTTCTCACCTTGATCTTCTCGGCCAGGTTACCGAAAGACACTATCATGTTGCCGGGTTTGTTGATTTTCTTCAGAACCCGAACAGTCTGCGCAAAGAGCATCGGTGAATAGGAGCGGCCATCCTTGGGCACCGTGGCACAGAAGTTTTCTTCATCCCTGGACCCCAGGTTAAAAGAGAGCAAAGGTTTAAGAACCCGCGTTTATCAGGCTGCAAAACACAGTCCCCACAACAGCGGCACTTACTTTACCACATCAAAGAACTCAAAGCTAGAGAAAAGCTTGACTGTAATTAAGCATTTCTCCCAGGTCCTCTCCAGTGACCCATGGTACGAACGTAACTGCCATCATGCTTAACCTCCATCCCTGCTAGCTGGGTTGTGGCTGACTTCCGCGGGTAATTTTAAGTTACAACTGCTACAGAAAAGCACAGCACGCTTCCAAAAGGCCCACTGAGGACTGTGGAAAGCGTGCAGAGTGATTCTGTTAGCACTGTTCCCAGAGGGAAGGCCCCCGCCCCACGAGGCAGGTGGCCACAGGGCTCTGCTAGCCGGGATGTTCCCAGGATGGCTCCCACCACCCTAGACGCCAGCTCTCCCTTGTCACCTACCCAAGGTTTAGGTAAATGGTACAGATGTCAGACACGAGCTGCTGCGGCTTGAAGTCAAACTCGCTGAAATCCTTGACCTTCAGAGCTCCCATTTTAGGGCCAACCAGGTGTTGCAGAAAATAGTTGAGCATCGAGATGATGCGCTCAGCAAGGAAAGGATGCACGAACAGGGACTTAATTTCTGGAACAGAGACCAACCGTTCCCTCAGCTCCACAGCAATCCCATGCCGCTCCGACTACCCTAAGACCAAGCTCGCGCCTGCCCGCTCCCAGACAGGGGTCTTCTCTGGGTTCCAGCGGGCAGGAGGGGTTGCTCTCCCTACCTGAGGTCAGGAAGGCTAAAGTGCCAATGGTTTCGTTGGACATGATGTTGTGGAAGCGCGCCAGCTGACCAAACATCTGCAGGCTTGACTCCTTCTCGCGGCGAGCCTCCTGGGACAGGCTGTCCCATTCACCACGGTCCTTCTCGATCTGCTGAACTTTAATCTTACTGAGGTACTGCAAAGACACAGCAGGGAAGAGTCTAGGAGAAGAGGCAGGTAAATGGGCAATGACAGCTACGCCAGACCTGTTCTGCAGTGCTCTGGGCTGACAGGGGGCAGGTCAGGATGCAAAAGGTACAAGACAAGCGCTTGAAAAGGCCTCTCAACAACCACATGCCTTTCGCAAAACCCGCAACATTCGTTTGGACGGCAGAGTGTAGAAAGTCCATAAACGTGCACAACCAGATGGGCAATAGCCCCATCACCCGTCTTATCTGCTGGCCTCCCAACAATCACAGCTCCCCAAAAAAGCCCTTTCTAGCAGCAACAGGGAGCTCCGAAACGTGCAGAGAGAGAGAGGCATCGCGCACCAAGGACATCAGTTCACCCGGCACTCGCCTTGTAAACCCAAAGGAGAACCGCCTGGAGACAAAAGGCCTTTGTCAGGATAAAGCATCTGTGGAAAGGCCAAGGGGATTTGATAATCAAAAACCACAGAAGTTGTTTAAAGCCTGGCTGCGTCCAGATTAGCAACGGGCCGATTTCCTTGCAACTCCCCCAGCAAGCTTCATGCTCGATCTGAGAAAAGCCCATTTGCTCCTCTTCATTCTGACCTGTCTCCCGAGACCAAAGGGAGGGAAGCGAGCACCCTGCCTGCGGGGCCCCAGACCCCGCTGCCCCTCGGCCTTCACCCTTTCTTCCAGGGCATTGGCCACACCAGCCTGGAATCGTTTCCTGCAAGTATCCACCACACAGATTCATCGGGCAGGAGCAGAGCAAGCTGATACTGTTCTAGGGATAGGAGGTCAGTATTGCACCCGGCCATCTTCAGGGGAGCGAGAACTGTCGCTTACGTGACGCCGACAGCACGCGCGCTCAGCCCTACCTGTATGGCTTCATCCAACAGGAAAATAGCATCGTTCATGAGCAAATTAAGGAAGCGCAAGAAGAGAGGGGGGTTCATCGCCTCCAGGTTCTCTGAGGCGTAATCAGCCAGAGCCTGCGAGGAACGAGGGAACAGTGAATGCCGTGGCACAGTCGCAACGGCCGGACACAGATCCGCGCGCTCCATACAGAGCTGCGCATGCACATGCTTACCTATGCGCCTCTTGCCTCACCTTTATGCTCTGCCGGTACGAATCTGTGCCCCACATGTACCTCAGGATGGGATACATGGGACGGCGGTAGTTAAACTTCTGTTCAAACTGGTGCGGGTCACCTAGACATCAGCAAAAGTAAGAGCATTTCAAGTGCGCAGTGGGCACAGGCAGGGGCTGCCAATTCCTTTTCACAGTTTGTTTGGAATAAAAGCCCTGCTCCCGTACAGGTCAGTGAAATCTGTCACCGATTTCAAAGCAGCGCAACCGATCCCATGTTAAAGAGGGCAGGTGAGGACCCGCTATAAGCGCTGCCGAGCTGAAAAGCTTGAGCTCTGGAGGTTATCCTTTCTAGCTACGCAGTTCCGCACAAGCCAAAGTTTGGAAAGACGGACGGTTTGCTGGAATGCCGCCTGCCTAACACACCGAGCAGCTTAACAAAGCGTAAACAGATTTGTTTGTTTTCACTGATGTACTTCTAACCCTGGAGACCCTCCCCCTGCAGACATTACAGAAGGAAGACAACTCTTCCCCTTCTGCGCTTACCGGTAAACTCGATATCCACAAAGACTTTGATAAGCGCCTCGGCGAGCTGGGCAGCGTTTTGGTAAGAGCAGAACACTCGCTTGCGATGAAACACGCTCGAGACAAGCGGGTTCTGGGCCTGATCTAAGTGAGGCATCACAGCTTCCAACACTTCTGCCAGCTTGGCTCGCAGATGAGGATTTTTCATCCTGCAAGAGAAAACAGCAAAGCAAATCCAGAGTGGCACAAGGGCCAGGGTGTGGGACCGAGCTGCTCAGGAAACACTCCAGGGGCTGCGCCCATCCGTGCAGGAGCGCCCGCTTGTTGCGGACCATCTGTAAAGCTAATGCCCGCGTCCAGCGGCTCACTCCAAATAAACCCGACTTGTCCCACCTGTTTACTTGCTGCCCAGTGACCTCCTTCCTATTTGTGCTACAAGGCCAAAGCGCTTTTGCCTGCTGAGCCCGCTGTCCAGTACAAGTCACTGAGGTGAGGGTGTAACTCTCCTCTGCTGCAGGTGTGGGGCAGAAGCCAAGCCACCTACCCAAGGTCACGCCATAGGGTGCTGCCAGGAAGAACGACAGCCTCCAGCTCCCCAGGGCCAGCCCAGGGACAGTGGGAGCAGCGAGAGCTGCCTACCACGTGAAATCTCCACCTGCTCCTGCTGCCACCGCGAGCTCGCTGTATTTACACACGCGAGTACAAACAAATGAACAGCTGGAATGTGGCATGTGCGGCGACATCTTATCAGGAAGATCAACAGAACGACTCAGTTTTGTTCAGTGCTCAGTTACCGCAGTAGACTTCACAGAGATACTCCAAACAGATCAATCCCAATAGCTTCCTTTAACAAGCACCAAAATGACTCTAGCTGACGAGGCCCCTGCGTACTGCAACCAAGCAAGTATTTAGACACCGAATCCCCTTTGTACCTCGCATGAAGCCCATGTCCTTCTGGCAGGGCCTTGTTCGCTGTGCAGAATTTAGCTTTTCCCAAAGAGATCGACCCACTCACGGCTACGTAAACCAAGCCTCAGGACGTCTCTGACAATTTCCACTCAGTTGTTCCCCTCTAGGTGCTCTGCAGATAAGCACATGGGGCTCACACCCAGGGCTGCACGTACCTCTCCACATCACCCATGAAAACAGTAACAAAGTGAAGGATGTGCTCCAGAGAATCAGCAGAAGTCTCCAAGATGTCATCAGCAAAACGCCGCAGGAAAATGAAGAAGTCGCCCAAATTATCAGCGAAGAATTCTGCAAACAGAGATTGTACGTGAGCTGCTCCTCAGGCGGCTCATTTTGCCCTTTTCTAGCCTCCCATCTACTCTCCCCTCATTGCTCCGATTCCCATCAAAGTTTTGGGAACTAACTAGCTGTATCAGAACACCACAGTAGTGAAGGATGCCTGGCCTGCCGAATTTAGTAACGCACAGGGTTCGCTTCACCTCTCTCAGCAGTCAGGTCACTTACAGGGCAGAACCCAGCAGCTGTCTGCTGACTGCACACGCTGTTACACAAAAAAAAAAACCCAAGGCAAGAAAGTCTCTAGACAACAGAAACCGCAAAGAGGATATTGTGCATAGAGAGAATAGTAAATCGGCATGGTACTTGGCAAAACTTTGCAACTTGGCCATGTGTGGGATCTTTAAAAGGTCAGCAGCATCATACCCTAACTACGTCCCCCTCAAAAAGGCCCAAATTTTCCAGGAGCAACCCTCTTCAAAAAGGAATATTCTGCACAAAGAAAGATGCCGCCAGTTGTAGCACTGCGTCCTGCCCTGGACAGAAACGTGCTTCCTCAGACAGCTCTCCAGTGCTCATCCAGACGCTACCAGGATTATAGCCTGTAAGGTGAGCTCAGAGGTCCCAGCTTTCTTTGGAGCTTCTGACCTCGCTGCTGACAGTTTGACCTTGCGGCTGACCTTCCCTACGCTTCCTTACACGCCCTGGAACCCTTCTTTTCAAAGGCAGAATGCCCTTTCAACATCACAGTGAAGAGGAAACCCAGGTGCTATGAACATCTTAAGGAATTGGGCCGCGTATGCGTAGCAACTCTAAACAGAGTATTATGCAAGTAGCTCTATACTCAGACGGTTAATTGCGGGAGGCACACAGACAGGCCGCCAGCAGGACAAGCGGCTTCACCTGGCACATAGGCCAACGCGCTGTTTTCCACCTCTGGCAGTGGGAAGGTCAGCTCCAGCGGCTCCGTCCCATGGTTTCCCATGGCCAGCTGCACCAGCAGAACCGCCATGGACACTTGCAGATTCAGGCAGTTCTGCAGCATCTGCGGCTCCGTCATCGCCGTCTTGGTGGAGAGATAGATGGTCATCAGGCGCTCAAACTGCTCCCTGAGGCTGTCGGCAGCGGGGCTGGAGCTCTGCTGAGCTTCTCGCCATGCTACTTGCAGGCGGTGAAGGCTTTGGTTGATCTTTACCATCTGGTCGTGCAACCTACCCGGAAAACAAGGCAAGGAGGAGATGAGACAACACACACAGACTGCCTAAGCGATACGTAAGCCAGCACGCGCTTTTATCCCGCTCTGGGCAGAACTTTTATCCCCATGTCGGGCTCAAACCGTTTTGTGAGGATAAATCTGTTTGGGGCGCCAGCAACAGGAGGCCTTTAGAGAAAGGCAAGCCAGCGCTTGGGAGGATACCAGACCCTGCTGAGGAACCGCAGAGGCCTGCAGAGCGGTTGGGAAAACCAATGACCACTGCGAAGCCCTCCGCAGGGGTGCGGACAGTGAGCTGGTGCAGCTGCGAACCCCCTTAGGTTCCCAAGGTCAGGGATCCGGCAAGCCTGGGAGATGCTGGCAAGGTGACGTTTTCAGTTTCCCAGCAACAAGCCACTTGCATAACTTTTTCCTTGAACTCTATATTTAGAGAATAAACCAGAAGGGGACGGTGCTTGGATCAGTGGTGACCTCACAGTATCCAGGCAACGATTTGCAGAGGGAAGCTGAGAAAAATAGTGTGTTCTGGCATCTAAAAAATCCCTTCCTGGAAACGGAGAGCTACCTCGCGTTTCTGCTTCACGTGCAATCCGTTTACTGGGGCGGTTTGGAGAGCTGGCAGCAGGCAGGTGCTCTGCCGCCGAGATGCTTTCTAGCAGAGAAGCGAGACGGCCAGCAGCCCGCTCCCCCATGGAGAGAGGGCAACCGAACGACCCACGGACACCCAGCACTTGGCTGTTAAGTTTCTAGAAATAATGTGGAGCCTGTAAGACTGTTAGCATTGACTGTGGGCCGCAGCGAACAAAATTCCTTTCCGAAATCAGTCAGCCTGAGGCTCCCAACGTCAGTCAAAGCACGCAGTGAAAGGTACTTGGCAGCTCGACTGGTCTGCTCCGTGTTCTGAGTATTTACTAAAAATTTACGTGGCCGTACACGGGTGGAAGACGGCACTGGTGGCGACCTGAGAGCAGTTACCTGTGAAATCCCAAGTGAAGGGTGTACTGCGTGAGGACCAAGTTTTCCGTCACCAGATTGTAGCTGTTTGCAAACTCTGGCTCTTGCTCGCTCAGAGCAGGTATCAAGCACGTCTCTTTTTCCAAACCTGGAACGAAAAGCATCTCTGCGTCAAGCCCTGCCCAGCAGTGTTGGTGAGGAGAGGGCTCAAGAGGGCCCCTGCCGAAGACACAAAACGACTGCTGGTGACGCTAGGCAGCGTTTTCTTTGTGTTCAGCTGTCCCCCGCTCCTCTCTCGTCACGCCTCCAACTCTCCCGTTACTGGCAGGCATCGAGAGAGCACTACTGGGAGAGGTGAGGACCTGAGGAGATCCCCTTTCTCATTCCCTTGCTCCCCCGCGGTGTGGGCCTACCTTTCATATGTACGTTCTTGCTCCTCCTCTCCTCTTCGTTCAGCTCCTTCAGGGCACAGTAAGTGGGGTTGAAGGTTAGCAGCCTCGGAGATTTTGGTTTGCAGAAGGGCTGGCACAGCTTCAAGAGGGCAGCTCCCAAGTTGAGGAAGAAGGCATCTGAGGCGTACATCTGGAAGAAGATCTCCGGCATCTGGTTAGCCCAAATCTTGGTGCGGCCAGCGTTCGCGTGGAGGCAGTTTCCCAGCCAGGAGAGAATCCTGTGCTTCGTCTCTGGAGACAACTGCAACAGGTTCTTCAGCATCTGGTAGATCTTCTCGTGGAACTGGGCCATGAACTGTTACGGGGAACAGACCACGGTTGAGGGAGTCGTTGGCGGGATCGCTCTTTTGCCTCTCCCATCGTTAAGGCTCTCGGAGCTCTCCCGGCTCCAGACCGCACCCTGCTCTTCAAGGGCAGGGCTTTCAAAGTCAATCACAGCCCAGAGGCCTCTATTAATCACCCTTCAAGACGCACACAGTACAAGTGGGTCAAATCCCGAGGCGGGCAGCAAAGAATAATTGGGGATGTACCCTAAAACGTAGTCAAGAGCAAGTCGTTTCCGTGGGGAGTAAAACCAAAATTCTTGACGTGTTTTTGGCAGTGACAATGACCCTGAAAGAACGCGTGACTGGGAAAGCCCCCCTCTCTGACCACTTCTGTGCCCGAGTCTCCTCCTGGATTTACATCCTGCGTTCTGAGGCTTCCCTCCTTCTGAAACATTCCCGAAGACTGTCCTAGCACCGTTCCTCTGAGGAGGGAGTCCATTTACTTTCATAACGAGAGAGCACATTGCCTGTCCCTTTCTCCGCTGGGGAGTCAAATAGCATTTTAATTACAGGACGGGTACTGCAACCTATTTCCCCGTGACTACAACGCCTAAGGCGGATTACCTTCACGTAGCACCTCAAGTTACGGTGGGTGCCGGTATCTGTTCCACAAGTACCGCCCTACCCTCTTCCCAATGCTCGGACAACTGCTTTGGTAAAACAGGATTTGCTCGTTACAACAACCCAAGGAAGGGGGTGAAACGGTTTGCATGTTACGGCTGGAGGATCCAAAGCAGTTTTGCGACTTGCTTAGTCACGAGCCAGATTATTAAAGAGCCAGCGGCGGAACTCAAGGCCTGACAGCATGTCTTTAACCCTCAGGCAACAAGAGGCCGCTAAAACACATAGGGTAGCAGTACTGCCACGCTTCTGCCCACCTGGTGGATGTTGGATTCCTGCACTTTGATCTCTTGTGGGCTGGATCGGGATGGATTCAGAAAATAGCCGTGGTTCTCCACTACGCCAGGGGTCTTTAACAAGCAGGAGATGTTTAAAACGGTGCCTAGCAAAGTCTTCTGGTACATCTGTCCGTTGCTGGGATCCTTGGGCTGGATGTAGCCTGCAAAAACCTAGGGAACACAGCAGGACATGCTGACAGTCATATAAAATCCCAGTAAAAAAAACCCACAAACGGAAGAGTTTGGGACAGGCTATCAGAAAGGAGGGGAGGGGTAAGAGTACACGCACAAGGTGGTGTTAACACTGCACTGTCGGTTCGATCTCTACAGATACGTGCCCACCTGCGAGGAGCTCTCGATCAGGCCGCCGCACCCACCTTTGCTACGTCCTTCTGCTTTGTGAAGTAGAGGAGCACATCGAGGTACGTGTACAGCAGGATCTGGCAGAGGTCCAGGTCCTTGATTCTGCCCAAGAGGATGTCAAACACGGGAACCATGACCTCCCCGAACGTCCGCACCTCCTCATCCATCGTCAAGGCTTCTATGACCTCCTCGAGAAACTCGGTCACGTCTTCAAAGTCTAGCAAGGGAAGCAAGGCTGTTACTCACGATACTCCAAGCGGCCAAACCTCAGCGCGTGTATACCTGAACGCGGCCCTCCCTTTTAGCAAGGAGGTGAGCCAAAGCTTCACGCGACTCCATGACGCTCCTCCCGCAAGCTTGAGCTGAAGGGCGGCCTCGCAGCACGAAGCTAGCGGCGCAACCGAGCCGGACTTACGTGCCCCTCTCAGCGCCTCCAGCATCAGGTCCACCAGCTGCTCGTACACGTTCTGGTTGACGTAAATCTCCGGGGTGAGGAGGACAGTGCGAGTGTTTGACACGGTCAGGTTCCGGCAGCGCACGGCAAAGGGCAGCAGGTTCTCCGGGACTTTGGTTATCTACACGAGGAGAACGAGACAGAGTTGGGGCCCTGGCACCCACTTCTGGCCATTAAAACCTCAGCTCCGCCACCTCGGACCAGAAAGCCGGGTGACAAAGCTGCCTTCCTCCTCAGAAGCCCCTGCCCACCTCTTCTCTTGCCCTCTGGAAGCAGGCGTAGAGGTAGCGCAGAATCTGCCTCTCCCCCGCATCCCGGTCGGCAGAGAGGTTCTGCGTACTGGCGGAGGTCATGTAAATCAGGTGGTTTCCAGGCTCCTGCAGCAGCAGGCGGGTGAAGAGGGCCTAGGCACCAGCAAAGACAGGTGGAAAGTGAAACGGCCCCGGCAGAGAGACAGTTCCTCCAGAAAAAGAAGCCTCGTGTCACCGCAGGCTAGATTATTGTTGCCTGGAGGAGCACTCGCTATCCCTCGTTAATTAACAGAGCGCTAGACCAAGAACCCTCAGGCTCTCTCCTTTGCCAGACAAACAATTTCTCCTCTAAGAGTGAAGAAAGTCCTAACAGAAGTTATTTTCACTGGAAAACCAGCCAAAAAGTCACCATGGAGTCTGCAAACAGAGCCGAGTGCGCACGTAACACCGGTCAGTTTTGTTCAGTAGCACAAGAGACTGCACGCTGCAACATTTGCCTCCCACGACCACACGCAAGTCTTCCCTTGCGCCCCATCCAGCCCAAATTCGTTCCCGATCTGCGCAGTGGCAAACTCCTGCAGCCTCCAGGAGGAGGGGCTCCAAGCAGCGAATTCTAAACCTCTCTCAGCCTCGTACCCCAAAAACCCTGTGGCTGTTTCCAGCAAAGCCGTGACCGGCAGCTCCACGCTCGGCTTCGGCAAACAGACCGCATCCAGGATGCGTCGCGAGGAAACAAATTCAATTCCTGTTGCCCAAGCAAGCAGCGCGCCCAAGGCCCGAGGCAGGCGGCCCTACCTGCTCTACGTTGTCCATGTCCAGCCAGTCCTGGTCGTCCAGGTCCGCGGCCATTTCTTCCAGATAGACGCAGCGCGCTGGGATCCCGTTCCCGCTCTTCATGCTGGGGTCGCCTGGGGAAGCCACAGAGCGACCCGTTTCACCCAAACCGACACGAACCGTGCTGGCAAGCAGCGGAACCTGCAGACAGGGCCCTGCCGGCGGCAGAACCGCCTGCCGCAAGCTGCTGCGCCGAGGTGGGCTCTCCCTCCCAGCGCTCCCCTTCCGACGGAGCCGGGGGGCTCTGCCCGGCACGAGGGAGTCTCCCCAGCCTGTGACCCCCCCTGACGCCCCCAGCCGCAAGAAGGAGGGTTCCCAGCGCTCACTATTGTCGAGGGTGATGAGGAAGATCCTCTGGATCATGTGGTTGATGTTGAGCTGCTCGCACAGCTCCCGCTGCGAGCGGAAGGAGCGGCTGATCTCGGCCACCGAGTAGTCGCAGTCGTCCAGGCTCTCGGTGACGCTGTTGTCGGAGTCATCTTGGCTGACCGACGTCTCATCGCCTGCAAAACACGGCTCCTCCTCAGCCTCCCGGCGGGGGAGGCCTCGCCTCGGCCGNCCCCGCCAAACCTGTCAGCTGCCGCAGCTGTTGCTGCTTCTGGACGGCGGCGAAGTGCTTGGCGTCGGCGATGGAGCCGAAGAGGGCGGCGAAGGGGTTGCTGGAGATGCTGTTGTTGTTCTCCTGGTCGGTCATCTCCCCTCAGGGCCGCGCCATGCGTGGCGGGGG
>VYZV01043450.1:53142-67666 GCA_013401275.1 Pandion haliaetus | reverse complement strand
TCCTTTCTAGCCTCTGCAACCAGCTTTTAACTAGATGGCTGATAGTAGAGCCTGTAACACCATTTTTTACAAGAACAGATGAATTTGTCTTGATGTTTTTTAACACTAACCATGCTTTCTGAAGACCACTGGTCCACGTAGTTTTTCTCTGAATGGTAGAATTCTGCAATCATAGAATAATTAAGGTTGGAAGGGATCTCAAGATATCCCTAATCCAACCTCTTGCTCCAAGCAGGGCCAGCTCTTAGACCAGCATAAGCAAATGTCTTTGCTCTTGCAGGGACTGCTCATTACAACAACTACAATTTTTCCCTTGCTGCCTTCTTAGCTAATATTGTTGCTTACTGCCGAAACACGTGGGTGGCACGTTCCTCAGTTGTCTCTGCTGGTGAACCAAGATGTTCTGCAATGTGTGGTTGACTCAATTTCCACAATTGGTGGAATACACACAATAGCTATTATATTACCTACAAATGTATGGTAAAGTCCAATTATCTAGAGGCTGACAGCTCTCTTTACTGAAACTTTTGAAGCTTCAATTTTTTTCAAATTTTACATTCAGTGAAAGCAAGCCCTGCTTGAAAGTTTCTAGGAGAAGAACAGGTTTCTGGCAAGGTAAAGGGGAGATAATAATAATATAATAGAACAGAATACATTACTATAATATTATAACTTTGCAGAGGATTTTATTGTTGATTTTTGTTTTATTTGTTTTTATATCTCATGTCTTTTGAGACAGAGCAGGACTTCAAACCTGGAGACCCCACCTTCTAGGTCATGGACAAAATCTCCAGGCTGTAGAGGAGGGAAAAAAAATATCCTCCTTATGGAACGTTGTCATAAGCAATATTTCTAGATGAAAAGTTTTGCCTTTGGAAAAGTTCTATGCTTTGGCTAGCAAATTTCACCAAAAAGTAATTAATGTTTGGACACTATTCCACAAAGAAGAGGAAAGCACTGTTGAGCTACATAGCCACTAGGACCTATGTCTTAACTCGGTTTTGCCCTCACTGTACAATTAAACCATATATGAACTCTGTATTATCTTCTAACCACAAAGTGAACCATTTTTGTAACTTGCCATTTCAGAATTGGGGCAGTGACCTATCGTGTTCTAAACAGGTTCCATCCAGTCATGTCCCAACATCAGGTGAGAAAGAACTTGTAAGCTAAAATCACAAGTAGGAATGATTTCACCTTTTGTTTTTAAAAACAATAAGATCTTGTAATTGCACATCCTAGATGGAAAGCACACAATAAAAGCTGATATATTTAGCAGCAAAGGAAGAAAGTCTGTCTTGCCATACACATGCCATAAATTCTGTATCACAGCAGGTGTGCTTTCTATGGGTAAATGTGATTACATTTATCATATCCATATATCATACACAGCAACATGGCAGATTAAAATTGCTTAGGTAAGTTAGTGGCTCATCAAGTTTTACCCACCTGGTGAGCCTACTCTGATAAGCAGTACAGTAGGAGTGCTGTGTGTAGTTGGAAGGCTTTATGGGGAGATTGCTAATAGGAACTATTGACCTATGACCCAAATCTGAAAACCAATTAAAAGAGATTGAATGTATGCACCCCTAAACATATCTAATCTGTTTTCTTCTTTTTCTAAGCTGTTTTAAGTTCCATTTATTTCCATGTTAGTTGAGTACAGTGCTGTAAGCAGAGGCAAGAAGTTACGCCTTTTGCATAGCTGACGCACAGAACTTGAGGCTCGTTCTCCCTAAAAGTCTGTAAAAATGCCATCAGATTGGAACCAAAGACTTGCGTCTTTATTCTGTTAAACAGTATTTTGTGTCAGTTGTCAATAATCCTGCTTTTTTTCTCCTCCTGTTATTTAGTACATGAGCTACAAGCTGCTGACATCAAAGTCATAGGAGCACTGGGAGATTCCCTCACTGTGAGTACTGCTGTATTCCCATGTTTAGAATGAGAAAAGCCATTGCTGATTTCTGCCTAGATGTGGTCGTGTCAGGCATCATCAGACAGAAAGCAACTTGCTTTGGCTTGGCAAAGCAAAACTCATCTACCTGTGTCCCTTTGCAAAGAAATACCCTGAAGGGCTATGAGTGACACTGGCAATTGTGTAATCCAGTAATGAATAATTCAGGCCAGAATAGAAATGGGATCACATTCTCTATTGCACACAGTTTGTTCAAGTGTTTTTGAAAAGGGAAATGTCTGCCTTATAGGAGTAGTCTCGTCTGGCATAAAACCAAGAGCAAGCAATTGACATTTTTCATGCAATGAGAGATCTTGATGAAAATTCCTATGGAAATAATTGATTGCACAATGAAGTGCTTCTCACTTGAGATAATTCTGATACTTCTGTATTTCGCTTTCAGATATTGCTTACTGGTTTGGGCATCTTCCAGTTAAAACTCTGATGTATTTGTGTACCAAGAAATGCAAACTGAAAAGAAAAGTGTAGGCACAGAAAACAAAGGCCCCAGAAAAAGAATAGCAGGGAATACTACAGATCTGTGCCGAAGTTTTCTGAGAAAAAGTTCCAGAATCACACAGCACTACAGAATTGTTCTGGCATGGGATGAAAGCAAACATTCGTGTCAACAGTTCCCATGAATTTTAACTCCTGAGCTAAACCATCGCTCATTCTAGCAGCTTCAGCTCCTGTAGAGTTCAGAGCGAGTTGAAGGGACTAAAGCCCTTAAATGATCAGGCTTATCTACAGGCAGGTGTGCATGTCTTCACCTCCTCATTAGCTCTGAAACTGATTTTGCTTGACCTGATGTAATCCTGGCTTTCCTCTCTGCCGAGCTTTGAACTTTTCTTAAAAGACCTCAGTAATGACCCTGCAACTTTCCCTCCTATCCATTGTCACAACTCTTAAAACTAATTGCTTGTTTTCCTCCCCCACATCTAGTGCTAGACATATGCACTAGCACAAATCTCTTCTTTTTAAAATTTTAATTCTTTTAGTACATGAAATGTCTCAGAGAGTCATAAGGGTCAGACTCTGATGCTGGAGGTCCCAGTCTCAAGGGCTGAGCAAGGCAGCTTTTCACACTGCCATTATTCATGCAGTTCCTATTAGTTGGCATTGCCACAGCAAGGTGTGATTGGGGCTTTTATTAAGGGATTTATTGGTGGTGCAGGGGCTGGGTGGGGGGGGTGGCAGAAAAAATGACAGATTATTTCCCACACGTGTGTACATGTACACACACCCCCTGCACACAAAGTACAGTGCAGCCAGCAGCAGTGCACACTTTGTACTGTCTAACCATCCCTGGCACCGAGGGACTGCAGCAGCAAAGATCTCTCCTGGTCCACTAAGGCATTGATTTTCCTCCTGGTATTTCCCACAAAAACCCTGAATGCAGTCAGTGTTTATGGCTGAATTGATGCCATGGTTTTTTGAAGAATACAGAATTAAGTGAAACCACTAGGAAACTATAAAGCTGCAGAAGAACCCGTTTTCACAATTGCTGTCCTGAATGTGAGTCAGGGTGCTGACCTTGCTAGAGGTCTGTCCCAGTCCTGTGAGGTACTCAAATTCACCCCAACTTCTTTATTCTTATACCTTTATTTATTTATTTATTTTTAAAAGATATTAAAGTTCACACTGCAGGAAGGCTGTTCTCAGTCTAGATGCAGTTGGAGATTAATGAAACACTGAGCGATTTAGTCATGTCACTGGCTAGAATGCATCTGTCTGACTTCTTAGCACCAATGCACAGTGAAAGCAATAGATATGCCAACATGCTTATCTGTATTGGCAAAAAAAAAATCCTGCCTACACCTCATCAAGTCTGTGTGTTAGACTAGCAGAGTGGGTCCAGCAAAGGAAAAGTGGATTTTACACCAAAGATTTGTTTTCTTGGCAGATTAAAAGCAGCTCCTCTGCTGATTTATTTACAGCTAAAACTGGCTGGGAATTTTTCATCTGTGTTTTGTTTCGGTTTTGGTTTTGTTTTTTTTTCCTGGATTATTAAGTCTCTCAAAATCAGCTTTCTTCAGGAAATACAAGGATGAAGTATTTTCCATCAGAAAAATCCAAACAAATACAAAGCTGTTGATGTTGTTAATCTGGGTCCCACTGGGTTGCTGAAACAATATTAGAGTAGTAGTTCTAAAGCCTTATATCCTTGACCTTAGAGTCTGATGCCTTCTGGCTGGACTATATCTCCTCTGATGCTCCGTGGTCTACTATCTAGATGAGCTGCTTTTGTATATGAGGAGAAGCCCGTGAATTTGAAGCACAGGAGATGCAGGGCTGCCCAGACGCCAGTGTGTGGTGGTGAACAAGGGCATGGACCATTTATGCTAAAACTGGGATATTGCAAAAGCTTGGTTGGATGCAAATTAAAGTTACCAAAATGCTTCAGCACTTTCAAATCATGATGTCTCTTACCTAAACTTGTAGCACTTTTTTGTAAATTATTCTTTCCATTCTTTCCAGACTGCAGTAGGGGCTAAAGCAACTGACCTACGCACAGACTGGAGGGGACTTTCCTGGAGGTGAAAATGCTCAATTTTCTCTTTCTCTATTTTTGTCCACAGACAAAGTTAAAAGTGTGGGTCACCTGGTTGTTTAGTTACATACCTCAGTATGTAAATGCAAGGGTAGGATGCTGAGAGCAAGTATTGCTTGGTAAGGATTGGAGGAGTCAGGACTGGGAGAGAAAGGGAGTGATTCTTGTGGAGGTGTTTTGTGTTTGATTTTGTGTGGGTTTTTTGTTGCTGCTTTTTTTAACCAGACCTGTTTGCTATAAGCATGGTCCTGTGTGTCTGACAGTACTGGATTATTAATACGAATGAATTCTTGTAGCCTTTTGCTAGGCTCTCTGGAGTTTATTAAAAACATTTCTGTTGCTGTGATTATCTAATGTGGTGTCTGATCCTAGAGAGTCTGAGTGAGTGTGGATTGCCATGAACACGGTGAGAGCACTGCATGCATATTCAAGGAAGATGTCCCAAACATCTTTGCTATTGCAAAGTGGACAAAGACAATACCTGTTAGAAGGTTCTATATTAATACCTGGGTATGAATCTCAATATCCATGCTAGAGTGGAAGGAAACTGCCTACTTCATATGAGCAGAAGTACAGTTGATAAGCGTGTGCGCATGTATACATTCTTTTCTTCATCCTTTCTTTCCCCCTTGTATGTACCTGCAGGCATAGATATCTTCAGGAGGGGTTGCCAGAAGTGGTATAAGAATGTATTGGCTATGCACACAGACAAGTTTTGAATGATAGAGGCAGAGGCTCTTTTCATAATCAACATTGCAGAATCCCAGATAGGTGGTTAATGAGCATTTAATGCAGTCTCTCTTCTATGCATAANCCCAGTATGCTTTATGCCCAGTCTGGAGGTATAGCTTCTATCTTAGCTGATGCCCTGCTTGATTTAATGTGAAATCTCCTTTCAGTACTTTCCCTGAATTCTTGTGGTTTATCTCCTTAGTCCTGTTTGAGGTTAGTCTTTTTTTTTCTTTCTTTTTTTTTTTTTTTTTTTTTTTTTCTTTNTTACCTTCCTGGGCTGCTATAGCAACATATGGTGACAATAAGACAGATGGTTGCAGGATTAACCATACTTGGTGATTTTGTTCTTTCCCTTTGTAGTATTGGAGGTGATGGGACCCTGGAGACCCAGATCACTTTACCCAGTGAGTATCCTGGAAAATCAATGTCAGAAAAGCAAAAGGTGGGTATTAGTCTGAAAGTAGTCTAAGTAGATGCTAGGAAACATCTGGAAATGGTCATGCTTTCCTTGTGAACAGTGGGGGATGCCCATCTATTGTGGATATGAGCAGTTCATGTGAGTCACAGCTGAAACCCAGACTGACCTGACTACCTGTAAAGTTGATTCAGCTCCCAGGACCTGCATGTGATTGTATTGCCCTTTTGACAGAAATGATTAGGACTAAATATGCTGAAGGTGACAGAAGTTCATGGCAGACCTGCTCCTTCTTTGTTTCATTTTGTGCTATCCAATGACTGACTGTAATGGTTATGGGCAAATGAAAGGTTATAAAACAGTTAGTGGTCTGTGTAGAGAGTGTTGTTGACAAAGTTATGGTTCCTCCTGATGATTTCAAGTTGCTACATTGCACTGAAAAAAAATATCTAAAAATACTATAAATTTCTTGTCCAAGTGTTCTGTGTAATCGGTCCCTGTAGTTGCCATAGAAACCATTCAGTGGTCAGCATAACCATAAATTGGAGGGGACTTTGTTCACAACGGTTCATCTATTTGTATGTGATCCATGCTGTGGAGCAGTTTGACAATACCTGACATCATTGGTAATAAAATGTGTTATGCTTTGTCTTGTACCACGCAGATCGCTGTGTTTGAAGAAAAATAGAAGGCACATTTCATTAATGCATTATAAATGAGGCTCTATAAAGAGGTTTCAGACAGTGCCACAGACACAGTAACAACAGTTTTCAGACATCATGCTTCCACGCTGAGGTTTTTGGTGAAATCTAGAAATGTGAATAAAATTCACTTCTCTGCAATAAATATTATTATCTTGATGGGTAGCTGGAGAAGTGGGAGGTAGAGGGCCATATTCGGAGCATCTGCTCCTGGTACATGAAGGAAAGTAATGGTGATTACTCTGGCACTCAAATTCAGACTGGTGAGTTGCCTGGGACCTGTGCATCTCCTGGGCTGCCAGACTCTGGCTTCTTGAGGCCATGGAGAGAAATAGTTGCAGTGCTGAAGTTTGGACAGTAACTGGATCTCCAAGGCAAGTGTGTCTGTAGCTTCTATAAGGTCACAGTGAATGAGGGGAAAACCCAGGTCTATATTCTCACCACTCAACTAGCTTGCGCTTCTGCAGGAGGCAATACTGCCAGTTGTACTGTGGATGATTAAACACTGTGTTTTCTTTTTTTTAAGATATCTTGAAAAAATTCAATCCAAACCTCTTTGGCTTCTCCACTGGCAGCTCTAAGGAAACAGCTGGGTTCAATGTTGCAGAGAGAGGTGCCACAGCACGGTAAGCACAAGCATAACTGAGAAAGGGCAAAGGGGTGAGAACTGATAGCCTGGCAGATTATCTTTTGAACTGCATGTGATGGTTGAGTTAATACTGATGACCTACTTGTACTGAGCACGTTTCTGTGGTCTGATTTTTTAAATTTATTTATTTATTTATTTAAATTCAGTATTTGGGAGATTTATTTGTATCTTTTTCTAAATCAGAGACAAAAAGAAACTTCCTTTCTCCATTTAACCTCTACCCAGAATTTCCAAGCCAATGTTTTAGCTTCTAATTCTACCAGTTCTTTTTTTTTACCTTTTTTTTTACCAGCCTTCAGTATGCAGGTCCCTGATTCACTGTCAGGCCACATCTGTAATGAGAAAAAAATTAATGACCATCTCTCCTTTATTCCTTGATTTCTGGGAAATGTGCCTCAAACTAACAAATAGAAGCCCACTGCTACCCTAATGGCATTAAAAACTATCTGTGTTTGCAGTGCAAAGAAAAAGAACAGAATGAGCAGCTGTGAATTAATTCCTTTCTCCTCCTGAAGAAAAGCTCTACTAGTCTATTATGAACCAAAATGTGTAAGATTTTGTATTGCATATGCTGTGCCTGCTCTATGAATACTCATGGAATGTGTTTCCAAGACTTTGTGACACCTTTAACAGTCATTAAATTTACTGCAAGAGAGTTTCACGACAGGTAGCAAAGCCTGTGTAGCTACTAAATATTTGTGGGTACCTTGACCAAAGACTCAGGGCAATCGGTATGGTTCTGAGAGTGCAAATAATGTAGCTGCATTTGTGTAGCTGCTGGAGAGAGGCAGGGCTAATTATCTGAAGCACAGTCTCATGCTAGTATATCAGGAGCTCAAGTTTCCAGCTGGTGTCTCAGCATGGTTTGTGCTTTGCTCCATGGACATTGCATCCTGCCCAGAGTTGGACTGGGACTCTCCAGGCTGGCAGTTCCACAGTGTAAGTGGTATCTTGCAGCAATAAGAATTTAAGGCTAGATCAGGAAGGCTGGTTAGATGACCAGCTTCTGTGTAAGTACCAAACTCTCCCACTAGATTTTGAAGGGAGTTATGCAACTAAACATTTCTGTGCATCTGGGTATTAATGGTTTTCTCCAAACAAAACACACTTAAGCCAACTCTGAGATGGGAGGAATCCATCCCGGTTGCCTGCCACTTGGCAGCCATCCTAGCTGAAGCCCTTTCAGATCAGGTTATACACTTGTGCAGCTGCTGCTGATCTTGGTCCTTCTATGTTTGCCTGTCCTTTTGAGGCATCACTTTCCGTGTACTGATTTCTGCTGATCCTAAGATTCCCTGAAATGAGGAGTGGGAGAGCAAGAAGATGATGTGCTTTCAGAGCATGCATCTAGAATGCTTCTGTCCTCTCTCTACAGTAATATGTCAGCCCAAGCACGTGAATTGGTGGAGCTAATGAGAAGCAGCTCGGTAAGTGGAACTTGGGGCCACCCCTCAATGCTCCCATCGTCTCTGGGAGATGACTTTAATTGACGGGATGCTTGAGTAGTGAAGAGTGCTTTACTGATGGAAGAATAGTCAGTGTCCTTGTCTCTGGTGTGCTTTCCAAGATGAATGTGCCAGGGATTAGCCTTTAGGAGATGATAATTTATCTGTACAAATTCATGCAGGTAAGATGCAAACACACAAGGCAGAGACTAATGCAGGATGCAGTGCAGTCAGGGGTTGTAAGGATGATAGTGAGGAAGAGGAGACATCTGAAAGCTCTGGGGAGATCAGAGGACTGCTTAGTTGAGCAGCAGCATTCAAAGTGGAAGTCAAAGGCTGAGAGTAAAATCACTGGCGCAGGTACCTGGTGACCAACATGAATCACACTATTCCCCCTGGGGTCTGGGAAATGGCAATACTGGGAAGGGGGACAACTGAAGTCTTCCCAGGAGATTAGGTCCTCTGGAACTCTGGTTCTGAACAGGCAAGTGATTAATCAGTGGCCAGAAACCTCAGGGTTGGGTGAATCCCTGTCATGCCACAAGCTTTTAGGGGATTAGTAGGGGATCTAGTGTTGTGGACCAGCCTGCTGTGCCAGCTCCACTGAGGGCTACAAAGGGCATGAAAAAGGTGACTCACTTTTAATTCAGTGGCTGCTGCTGAAGGTTAGGGTGGGGGGAGGAAATCTGGGAGAAAACTAAGGCTGTCCTGCTCCAAGTGTTGGCTGAATTTGAGCAGATGACTGGGTGTGAGCTGTTGGTTCAGGGAGAGCACCCTGTAAGGGAATGGGAGTGCCTGGTGCTCCTTGGCTCAGGCTGAATGGGGAAGGAAGGTACTGAATAAGCAGGATTTGTCAAAGCATGTGTCTCTCTGTGCCAGCACTCTTGATGGATGCTGCATGCTAACCCCACTGTCAGTTACTCTGCATTACCGATTGTTTGGCAGAGTGAAGGGAGCTGGCATGGCTCTTCAATAAAATAGTACATGGCTCTGGAGCTTTGTTTTATTCACTGCTTTTTATGCATCTTTAAAAAGAGGAGGGGGGAGAGTCCCTGCTGCACTTTGCCTCTTCATGAAAGGCTTTCTGAGCAAAGTGCTGGTTAAGGAGGAGAATTCAGATCCGTGGGTGATTCCCAGGCCCTTCCTCTATTTGTGGGAACCTTTTGCAGATGTTTGTTATGTAAATGCACCACACTAAAAATAGTTGCCTTTGATTCCTTTCTTTGTACTGAATGTTACAAAATGTTTTGATGAGATCCAGCTCTCAGCAGTGCCTATTGTTAGCTTGCGGTGACGTGGATGCTGCAGCTGCCCTTATATGAGCTCAGTGAAGTCACCAGCCTCCTGGACTCCTCTATTTTAATCCAGCTGTCTGTTCCCCGGGGTGCCCTTCGCCCCTCCTGGCCATGGGGTAATACTTGCCCAGCTGGCAGGGATGCCCGGCAGCTCCAGTTCCACAGCTCCATGAGTCACTTCAGTATCCACTCCCACACTGCTTTGTCCACATGCTGCCTGCGGTGTTCAGCCATGGCTGGCGAATCTCTCCTGTCCATCCCTGTCCTGAAGCTAGCATTCATTTAGGCACGCTTGCTGCCACAAACACATTTCCATGCTTGGCTACCCTGACAGATCTTGTCTGCTGAAGGGAATTTCCTTACAATAGCCAAGGTGAATTGCAGCAAAGAGTTCACATCTTCCCCTTGGACAGGTGCTTTTCTTTTGCCAACTTAACTCAGCATGCCTCCTTTCTCTTCTCTGCCATGCTGTCTGTACCCTCTTTAGCCCCATTTGTGAATGTTACCTCTGCATGCCTAAGCAATACGTGCTGCAACCTGTTTATTTTACGTGCTACTAGAAAATTAACTTCAAGGAAGACTGGAAGCTGATCACTGTCCTTGTTGGAGGCAACGACCTGTGCCAGTACTGCTTGGACAAGGTTTGTATCTCTGAATTAGGCATGCTTATCCAAGTATTTGGCAGGTGACCAGCCCTGGAAATATAACCTTTCTCAGTGAGCAAAGTTCCTTTTTGTTTAAAAAGCACTTAGAAGTCCTGTTCCTTTCATCTATATTGTATCAGAAACAAGTGCACAGCTTTTAATATTGGGGCACTGCAGCTCTGGGGTAATGCATTACTTAAGAACCAGCAACCTGCCCCATATTGAACAAAACACCGAGGATAAACTGAAGAGCTCTCCCAGCTTGACTGGACAATGCAGTCGAGACAGTGTGGTGTCTTAGACATGTTGTTATGGGGACACAAGTGAAGTTTTATTCTGGAAAGTGTCTCCATGCAATAATTGCTGAGGATGCCTGATTCTTGCTTCAGAATGACACCAAAAGAAATCATAGAGAAAAAGATGTCTTTTATCTAGCTGTCAGTGGCCATCCCCTCTGAAAAGGTTCCTGTGGCACAGACTGGGGGTCTGGACCCCAGCTCATTGAAATGACTGGGGATTGTTCTCTCAGTTTTGCTCTTTTTCCTTTAGAGGCTGCTGCCTGGAGCCTTTGCCCCCACCACTACACCTCTATAACTACAGTCACAAAGTCATTTTGCCTATGGGTTTTGTGGGGCCTGGCTGCCTCCATATCAATATCCCCAAACTAGCAGTTTAAAAAAAAGTATTGCTCTGTTCATAAGGCAAACTAGTCTGGTCTGAGTCCCATAAAACAAAACATGAAATCCAAAAACATGATTTATGTAGTCATTCAGTAGGCAAAGACCCTGCCAAGAACTATTATATATCTTGGGATTTTCTACAGAGATTAAGTGAATATATTAGTGACACAGAAACACAAGTACTATACAGCCTGTGTACGTGTGGCAATAAACCTCTTGATCTGAAAATATATCTGCCAATGAAGGCAAAAAGGAGCATTGAGTTGGTATATCTTCTCAGGGACCGCCTTGCAACTAGAAAGTCTGTGGACTCCTTTGTTCAGGCGAAACAGTTAAACATCTTGGTTTCTGAAAGAAGACTGATCCAATTTTTATTTTTTTTTAAATTACACAGGAAACCTATTCAGTGCAAAAGTATGTAAAGCATCTTCAGGACACTCTGGATATTTTCTATGAGGAGGTAAGCTTTTAAGATACCCTAGCAAGCTATGTTCCTGGCAAGCACACCAATGTTTTTCTCACCTCTGATAGACTGTTAGTGATTCTGTTTCGTACAAGGTCATCTTCCAAATAACTGGAGTCAGACTGCTCCTCAGCACTGCATTTCAACAACTGTATTAGATAATACCCTGAGAAAGTGGTCTGGAGTTTCAGGAAAACTGTGTTTCACAGTATTTCTGCTACAGACCAAACATAGCACAACCCTACTGCCAGTTTTGATGGCTAAACCAACTGTACAAAGTTTCATTTACCCTAGAGAAAATGGAAATGCCCCAGGGAGTGAAGCAGCGTTTCAGCTAGTTTGTACTAGCTGCCGGGAATTTTTTGGCTGGCATCCACTGTATGTCTCCCTCCCCCTCCCTTTATACATCATCCTTGCACATGCCATTGGTTGAAGTCAGTGTAGTTTGCAATGACTCCCTGACCCACGGATGGCACTTCTTTCTCACTTTGTAGTGGTATCATGTTCTGTGATTTGGTATGTCTGGTTATTATAATCCCTGCAGCTCCCAAGAGTCTTTGTCAACATGGTGGAGATACTAGAGATTTCTGGACTGCGTCAGATCGCAGCAAGCTCTTCGGGGTGCGCTTTGACAGCAAAGTAAGCAAGCAAAACAGGTCTTTGCCTTTAAAGTGCTATTTTTTTGGACCAGTCTCAATTGCTTCTACAGTAGGACGTCCACACCGAGATTTCCAAGCTACTTCTGTTGCAGCCTTTACCTGGAACACTGGTTCCCATCAACTTTCTATTACTTCTTCCAGTCCTTCAGCTCGAAGGCATGTGTCTATAGATAGCAGACTTTTTTTTTTTTTCTCAGCTCTAAGGCAGCATGTCACAGCACAAGTCACCATCTAATTGCCATACAACTGAACTTCAAAGCCTTTTTCACCCAGCCATTCACTGCTCAGCAGCACGGGCTGACATCCCTGATGCCTCTCCTTGTATTCAGTGCTGCATTACTTATGGTGCAGGCTGGACTGCATACAGCAGAGTGCACAACCAGGAACTGCTTTTCACACCTAATGGAGGAGACCAAAATCCTAACTCAAAGAAGATTGAGGGACTTGTTTTAGAAAGCAGCAGTGCCTTTACAGGAGTCATCACGGACATGAAAAGCCTCTTTGGTCTAGCAGAGTAAGGTATAACAAAGACCAGTGGTTGGAAGCTGATGCCTAATGAATTCAAATGAAGTTAGGCATAGATTTTTAATAATAGAAGTGATTAACTACTGGAACACACTAGAAGGGAAAATAATAAATTGACTGTCTTGCTTGATGTCTTCATATTCATTCCAAGCACATTCTTACAGGATGCATTTCAGTGAAGCACAAGTTATTACCTCTTGATATGGGATTAACGGAACAAAACACAGTGGTCTAAGGAGTCAGATTACATGAACAATTTGTCTTTTCTACCTTTAAACCCCCAGATTTCTGAAAATGTGCTGCAAGCCTATATGTAGGGTTTGGGGGTTTTATTCTAACATGTATGATTTCCTGCTAAGGTGTGGCATTCTAAACACTTTTGTGTTTGACTCAAGAGTTGTGGATCCTGCAGCTCTTACCAGCTGTGGCAGGTGTTCACTTTGAAAACTAAGTCAGTAGGGACTTTTTTCTGAAGTATCTGTCCATTTCTAAGCCAACGAGGTGGCTCTCCTTCAGTATGTGAGCTTTGAGCTTCTTGAAGAAAATACACGTTGCTGAATAATTGCACAGGCTATTCCAGGTTGGCTTTTAATTCTACTATTTCTTTCATTGAAGGAAAGTTTGCCCATGTTTCTTAAAACCCGAGGAAAATTCTTCTGAACTACAAGAAATTAAGAGAGTTAACAGAGATTTTCAGGTAATACCTTGATTCTGTAACTGGTCATCTTTACTTGTGTCTTTTTGTATTGCTTCCCTCACTGCCTTTCCTATCATGCATATCCTCAGCAGGACAGAGAGGGATGACTGGGAAACAGCTTGGCTACAGTCTAACTAAAACCCTACCCAGCTAACCAGTTAGCAGCAGTGCAAATCTTTCTATACTGCTTTATGATTTGACCTCGGTTCTGAGCTGGAGGCAGATTGAGACCGGTTCTGTTTCCTGCTGCTATTTCGACAGCTGAAGAGGAGTTGCTGATGATGGCTGTTCTGTTGATACATGTTTGTCCATTATGAATCCAATGAATAGCTCACACGAATTAACATGTCACTGCAAGGGTGACAAATTACGTTGCATCAGCTGTTTTGTGGTAACTCTTAGCAGAGAAAATGAACTAACCCAACCTGATTATTCCCTTCTTTTGCCATGGGCTGAGAGTGTGCACACAGATAGCTTACCATGGGTCAGCTTGCTATCTGAGAGTAACTTTTCATAGCCTCAGGCATAAGATTCACTCAGATTTAACAAAGGCTATAAATAGCTATTGGAGCAGAAGGTTTGTGCATTATTCCAGCCTTTGAATACAGGAATCACTGTATCAGTTCACATTATGTTCTCCAGTCCTCCATTCTGGCGCTGGCAGTGGATGTTGTTTGATGAATCTGACAATGCTCAAAAAATCCGTCTTGGAAAATACTTGTATAAACTTGCCCAGGGTGTCATTTTCCTTAACTAAGGAAGTGAGGTTAGGAATGTTTTGAGATATGACCAGGAGCGTTAGAATTTATACCCATAAGCTAGCAAGTAACTAGGAGATGTTTTTATTATCTGTGTGAATGTCTATTGACATAGTTTTCAAAAGTGGCAGGTGATTTTTCAATGCTTAAGTTTTATTTTACTACAAGCATACCTTTCTGAAAAATCAAGTGCACTTCAGTCTCAAGTTGGCCTTCTGAACCCATTTGTTACTTCTAAAAATCTTGGCCTTATTCCTTTTTTTAATTCTCTGTAAATGTGAATCGCGTTATGATTGTGCAGCACTGACTTCTGTAAGTAAGATGAAGTACTTTTTTTTTTTTTTTTTTTATTAAAA
>VYZV01043450.1:33020-53117 GCA_013401275.1 Pandion haliaetus | reverse complement strand
AACTTTACATTTTGAATTATCCTAGCTTCTGTCCATTTTACTTATGAAAATCTCTTCATAAACCAAATTATTTTCTTAGCTGTTCTCTGGACTGCTTTATACTAATAATTTATGGGTTCCTACATTGAAAGAAGTGCAATATGCATGTTTTTGATAGCTGACAAATGTCGCATGAACCTTGTAAGTAACTTTTCTGTTTCCAACCATGCAACTTCATACAGGCTGAAGCCTTACAGCTGATCAATAGTGGTCGGTATGAAAAGCGTGAGGACTTTGCAGTTGTCATGCAGCCATTTTTCCGAAACACCTTGTTGCCCCTGGATAGCGTAAGTCCTGTTTTCCTTTCCTATTACGCAAGGAACAGTGCCTTGATTTCTCTAAGGCAGTAAGCTCCCTGCCACAAGGACTGTGTTTTCTTCTCTTTGCACAGTCAAGCAGCACAGGGTGGAAACTGCAATGAGTGACAGAGGAGAAGACAGGAAAGACTGTGCTGCCTGTGAATCAAAATGGCTCCAGGAATCATTTGTAGTGTGCACACATTAAACCTAAGCACCCTCTGGCTTTATTTAAACTGCATGTTGGTTCCCCTCTTGCTTCCCCTATTGGGGGCTTGGTTGTCATTCACCACAGTTTTCTTCTGATCTAGGTTACGGAGCATGTCCAGGTTTCCTTTCTGTGGAGACCAGCACTTGCATGCCTGGTTCATCCCAGCCTGGAAACAGGAAGCAGCCTTTGAAGCCAAACACTGATTCTCCTTCTTTTCTCCAGCTTTAGCATTATGTATGCTGTATATTTAGGGATACAAATATTCAGCATGAATCCTGGTCAAAACCACACAATTTTGCATAATACTGATTCTTTTGTCATATCACCCCCATTTTGTTCTCGCAGCCTTTGAGTCCAAAGAATGGTTACCATATTGATATTGATGAGGCAAATTTTCCCTAGCAAAGACATTTGCCACAACTGGATAAGCCTACAATTTTTAATGCTGCCTGAAATTCAGCAAAATTTCAACACCTGAAAGGTTGTAATTCTGAATCTGAGTTGTGGAAGTTTAACAAGCGAGAATAAGCAACCAGTTTTCTATCAGTTCTGTGAAAGGTGGAGCGTGGGTCAATGGCAGAGTCCACATAAGAGCTGGGACTGTTGGTTTAATGACAAATTTAAGTTTGTTATGAAAAATGCTGTGTGAAGTTGAGCAGGCTGCATTACACAGAAGGTCTCAAGATGCAGTAATCAGCCCACAGTTAGGAGTACCTGAGTTTATTTGCAGTGTCAAAATATAAGCATATTGCCTTTAGGAAGTGTACCAAAATTGTGAAGTGGGTATGCCAAGTACAGTGCCCTATTATAATGTGTCAGATATCAAAGGTTGAAATGTGCTGAGAAATACATTTTTGCTTTTATCGCAGAATGGCAAGCCAGATCTGAGTTTCTTTGCTGCAGACTGCTTTCATTTCAGTGTAAGAGGCTATGCTGAGATGGCCATGGCTCTCTGGAATAATATGGTAAGAGGTTATGACCTAGATCCCTATATGTTTGTGGTAGCAGTCCCTACAAAAGATCATGAGAAAGGTGTCTGAAACAAAACAGTAAGCAAGAAATAAAATTGATATCCTAACAAGTGGGGTCTGCTCAACTCTGAGACCCTTCGCAACCTGCGTTTCTTAGGAACACAATCCAAAGCAATCATGTTGCATAAAAGAGAGTAAGACTTTTGCTCATTCAAAGTGAGAAATCCTGAGAGTCTTAATGTAATGAAAAATTCCTTTCTCATTTGGTAAATAACTTGCGTTAAAGCAAAAAATCAGCCTAGTTAAACATTCAGTCCTGTAGGTTTCCTGAAAATGTATGTTGAATGAGCTTCCCTTCTTCAGTGAATTCTGTTAGATTTATTAGGAAAACATACATGTGATTGAATTTTTGCTGCCATTAATAGTGTGGACATGTTGTACCACCCACTCTAGTATCTGAAGCAATTCTAGCAGAGTCACTGAAACTAATGGGGGGCTGAAATCACACCTATGATGCCTCTGCTTGCAGTCACATTCCTTCTGTCATTTTGGAGGAAATGATAGNAGTGTGTAAGAGGCACATGCTGGACTTGATAGCTCCAAGGTCACACTTGCTTTCAGAACCATGATGTTTCCCATGCTGGAAGGAAGGCTATCGCATTTTCATGCCACAGCAACATTTTCTCCTCTTATCTCATAAACACCAGTACCCAAACACATTGTGGTAGCAGAAATCCTGTATCCCGGGTTGTACAAGAAACAAGCATAAATGGAGGGGAATTTCTTTTCAGTTTAAGTAAAGGCTTGAGCAAGATAAGAAACTTCCAGGATGCTCCAGAATGAACTCAAGCACAAGGAGTGGGAAATGCATGGCAGAAATCTGTGCAGTTGCCCAGTATAGCATATGAGCTGTAAGTCCAGGGTTATAGAAAGCAGTAGACATATAGTGCATGCACATGCTCCGAGTAATTGATTTGTGCATGCACAGCAAATCTGCCTGTTTTCCATCTTCCCTGTCTGGGACTCCAGATGACAGCAGTCTGGTAGGCTTCATTGTGTGGTAGCTTGAACAGGGCTAATGGTGGCCCAGAAGTGCCAGGCACATGCAGAAAACATTCAAATTAAGCATGGCTGAAGGTTTCAAGAAGAAGAAGAGATGGTACCTAGACATATGGTAGCTTTAAATTGGCTTTCTGTTGCCACATGGTGTTGCTATTGGCCATTACTCATTCCTGAATCACCATCAGTCCTTTTTCTATGCCACCAGAGTTTTATTCTGTCCAGACTGTCACTCATTTCCTACGCATGTAAGGATATTGACACAAAGCTTTCTACTGCGGTGGCAGGGATCAGGTTCTTACTGATGTGAAGTGCACACATCTTCTGTAGAGATCTGTTGGTCTATGCCAACTGAAGATTTTACTGTTTACTATTTAAATCTAGTTCTTGTAACACATCCCTGCTTTTCACTTGCAGTCCATGTACGGCGAGGCTGTGCAAGCTTACTGTAAGGCCGTATTGTTTCCCTGTTCCCTGAAAAGCTCAGCAGGCTCTAGGCTTATGGCCAAATGACATGGATTCTTGTCAGTACACATAAAGGGCCAGACTGTGCCTGGCCACTGCGTGGGTATGCAGGGACGGGGATGGCTTAAGGAGCCTCTCCCTCACCATGATGTTCTTTGCCCTTTTTACCTCATGCAAAGCAAAATGTGCTCCTGCTCTCTGATGTCAGAGGATTCTGTAGTCTTAAGGGGCCCCCACTGGTCCCAAATCCACCTCGTTGGTTCCCTGGCCCAGGAGAAGAGTGCATGGACAGTGTGTTTAGCTAGTGTTCTGCCTCCATGTTTTCCACGTGCTCTAGAGGAGCTGTGTGTTTGTTCCAGAAGTTGCCCTGTATGCTCATGGACATGGGATATTGTCATCTTCAAAGCTCAGAAGGTAATGCTGCTGAGGAACAGATCGCATAGAGATGAAGCAAGCATGGCTAGCTACAGAATTTTGCACCTTATCATCCTTTGTCTGGGCTCTGCGCCAAACTTCTTACCAAGTGCCCTGACACAGGGAGTATTACAATTATCTACAAATAACCAGTCGTACTGCAGACAGAATGCTACAGGATATAAGCCATACATCTTACAGATAACCAAACACATCATAATTTGAGCTGTTCGCTTTAAGATGCAGCAAAACTACTAAATTCAGTCTTCACAACATGAGCTGGCGGGCAGGCCAAGTGGTTAGGACTCTTTTATATGAGTCCAGCAGGACCCCACAACAATCAGCAAAACTTGGCATTCTGTTTTGCTTCTCATCTTCTCTCCACTTGTTAGCTTTCTTCCCTTCCCTAGTCACATTTTGCTGCAGTCATCTCTCTCTTTTCATTTTTCAGTCTCTACTTCCTTTTTTTTCTTTTTTCTTTTTTTAACTGAACTAGAGAGAGAAAGTATTCTCAGTGTTTCCATATGGAAATCTTATGAATAGAATTTGTTTTCTCCATGTTGTGTTGGGCTTGTGGTTTTCTTTCTCTCCAACATGCAGCTGACACTTTAATCACTTGAGGACAGTAAATACATGTGTGGACAATAGCAGAAGCTCCGGCACTCCTCTGCGTTCTATTCCCAGAAGTGCTGGATGGCAGCTCTGCGGTTCTCTATGGGCCAATCCTGAAGTCATTACTTCAGGCATGTCCATACAGAGTTGTAAACACTTGAGCAAGCCTCTACTTGTTAGCTTAACTATGGTAACCGATGGTATGTGCACTCGTAGCCAACCACAAATACTATGCCATTAGCCTGGACATATTTTGAGTTTGAAATGGACTCAGGGTGAACCTATGGTCAGCTATTGCAACTTAGCCGAAACTGATAGTATAAAAAGCTCTATTTAACTCACTTCTTGCAAACTTGCAAACTTAGCCTCAGCTAAAACTCCCAGGGAATTTCTTGTCTGAGTGAAGACTGCAAAGGTTGGCACCATCTCATCCTGTCTTTGTAACTCTACATCATTTCTGAAGTCAATTCCACCACTGTGACACCTAAGCATCTTTCTTTCAGTACTGTGCTAAGTAGCATGACTAACATCTGTCACACTTTTTTTTTTCTTTGTGGTTTATACTGTCATTTGAGATGTGTTTGTGGGAGAACTGGGTGTATAGTGAACCACTTTGTTTTAGCAGAATATTTAAAGTGTGTGGTATTCAGAGTTACTTTCTCCTCCACTCACTGCAAAAGGAGGAAAGGCTTCTCCTGTTCCTTGCTTCCTGAGGGAGTTTTTCTGGAGACAGTGCATCAGATTCTCAATGTCTTCAGTTTGTGAGTGTTAAAATGTTTGGAAACTTTCCCATGATGCACCTTCTACCACATTTCTTCATTGCTGCAAGCACCAAAAGAGTGGATAAAAAGTTGTAACCATCCAAGTCAGGTGAGTCTGAGGAAGAAAAAAAAAATCATCATTATGTTTACTATTGTTTTTCTCTTCTTCAGCTGGAGCCAGCTGGTGAAAAGCAGACTTACAACAACTTTACCCATGACGGATCAAAACTCAAGTGTCCAAACCCTGTAAGTAAAGGCCAAGATGTCCTTACTCTCCATTAACCACTTTTATTTTTCTCCTTTATTCTTATTGGTAAAATTCTTTAAAAGAGATCTTTGTGAAGACTTTTAAATAGCTAAAATATTCTCCTGTTTCATTACACACAGGAAAATCTACTTTAAATTTAATGCAAAAAAATTATCCTCACTGCAGTGGAAAGCCTCTCATTTAAGCCATTTTTAATGGGTCTACATATTTCCATTTGGTTGTCTGCATCAAACAAATTTGGAAATTATGCCATTGCTCTCCAAGATGGCTCCTTTTTTTGTTCTAGGAACTTTCAGGCAATAGGGCAGGAAGGAGTTTGAGCTAAGATAGACAGAAAGCAGAAACAGCTGACTGTCTAAAGATTGATAGTTCCTCTTTGGGAAGGGGTGATGGCCTATTGTCTGAATGTTGCCTGTTGAGTGGTCTGTGATCAGTAAAACCTTTGCTCTCCCTTTGTAGGAGAGACCCTTTCTTTCCACACTGAAAAATAGTGGATTCAGAAATTCAGATCTCAACTTGGAGAAAACTGAACCTTCGGTCCCCTACTGGGCTGTCATTGTGGCTGCAGTAGCTGGAGTCCTGGCCGGTTCTTTACTCATCTGGCTCGTGTCAGGAAGAAGAGCCAAGAGGCACCAACATGAGACTGATGCAGAAAAGAACATTAAAATGACATCTCTGTAAAGCAAAAGTGGAACAAACATCTGTCTCTGCTGAGGCTGCTCTCTGATGTGACACAGAGAGCAGCAGAATAAAAAAAACTTTTGGATATAAATGAAGCTTCTTGGTTAGCCAGGGATTTTCGGGCCCAATAATCTTGATCAGAAATGTACAGTAGAGTTAGCTTCTGCAGATCAGTCAAGTGGAGGATGAAGTCCAAAGTGATAAAGCTTTTTTTGTTCTGGGATGCAATTCTCCATTTCATGAATATTACTCAGGATGTCAATTGCTTGCATGAAGTGAGAAAACTTGCTCATGCATCTTGGCACCTTAATTGTGCATCTGCCCTTTTTTCTTATAAAACTGTATATATAATGTTAGATACAAGTCCATGATTGTGACCTGGTATTTCCCAATGGCAACGTAAGTGAGATAAAAAAGAAAAGCTGCAATTCCACATGTTAGATTCAGCAAGACCATTTCTACACAGGAAAGTACAATGCCACGGAAACATCTTTAAGCCAACTTCTGAGCAACCTGGACCATCCATATGGTATCCCTGGTGCAGTGCTGGGCAGCACAGCTAGCATAACTGCACCTTTTCCACTGCTTTCAATTCCAGGCTCTATCTGTCTGGGACTGGATGTGGACCTGGGCCATGCACATCATTTTTCCTCCAGCGCTGAAGAGCCCAGGGCAGTCCTGTATCGTCCTGCCCACTGCTGTACAGCAGCTCGTTCCAGAATGACTCTTCCTGTGAAGGAGGAATCTCTTCACTAGTGTGCAGTAGGAGGTCTAAACAAAAATGAGGTACCTGATTGGCAACCTAGCCTGGCTGAACCCTTCTCATAGGACCTGTGGCATGTTCAGGTCTCCCAGACTGGAGTCTCCATGGCTGTTCACCAAGGAAGAATTTCCAAAGTTTTTTCAAAATTCTGATCAGGACTTCAGAGGAGGTCATTCCTGGAAATTAGACATTCCTTGTTTTATACCTGCAGGTCAATGCATACAATCTACTAGTACTGAAAATACTTCACAGGTTCCCTGTGATCTTGTTTTCCACTATCTTTGTTATTTCCTATGTCACATAATTCAAATTTTGCTTTTACTGAAGCCAAAGTATGGTTTGCACTGATGTGATTTTTTTTTTTTTGGTGAGGTGTACTACATTTCCACTCCAGAAATGCAAATGAACAGAAAATTAAAATGTTTCAGGGAAGAAACTGTTCTGATGTTCCTAAATCTACTCATTAGGCAAACAGAAGGTCTTCAGACTCCTCCTTTTTCCATTTTACTCCTGTGGTTTTCCTTGCTAGGATAAAAAGGTGTGTAAAGTACAAGTTCTATAGTCAGGTTTCAGGGGATGTAGCTCCACTCACCCTTTCATCTGCACTCAAAGGTTGGGCTATTGCTAGTAGGACTTTTATTTGCCTAAATCTTATCCACAGATGTGTGTCTAGGAGCTCTATGTGCAGTGCCAAGTGGGGATATATTTGGAATGCAAAACAGAAGCACCTGCATCTTGTTTCAGTGCAGCACAGGCATCTCTGTTGCTCTTCCTGTCCCTGTCTTCACTGTGGGTCGTCAACTATCTACATGATATCCCAACTGCTGATATTTATTTAGCTCAGTAAATGGAAGCAAACACAGCCTCAAACCTGCAATGCAGGAGACAAGATTTACTGTATTCCAGTCCATTCCGCAGCACCTTCACCTCAGACACGTTGTAAAATATAAGTCTCACAAGTGAGGAACCTGAGCAAATATCCCAGTGAATCATGAAGACTGCAATCTCCTCTCATCCCTAAATGTTGTTCTTGTGAGCTCTCTTCCCTCCTAGGAGCTTGGACTCTCATGCATAAGCACTGGTCATACAGCTCTTGGCTTTGGAAGGAGTAAAAAGATACAGTTCTCTGCAGAACCTTTCATCACTACTAGGTACTTCAAAGGAAACTCAAAACAGTAGTTCAGTGCTGATTTACCTTTCTAAATCATGCGTGCATGCAGGAAGTGGGGTGGAGGTCCTACAGCATGAGTTAGAGCTACAAAATACTGCAGTTTCTCACATCAGGTTTGTCCTGCCTAGAGATGGGTACAAGTGCATTTTGGGTTTCATGCTGGTGGCCCTTGCTAGAAAAACTAGACATTCCTTTTCCTCACTTAGAAAGCTAAATTTTGTTCTCAGCTTCTGAAAGCCAAATCATAAGAGATGCAGCCAGTTGGGAAGTGAGGGGAAAGACAGCTCTTAGCTCTTCCACCGTCCTGAAGGATTCTAGAGTGGAAATAATTCTTGTGCGGGAGCCCAGGTGACTCTTTGGACTGCAGGTCCTCAGTTCCCTGCAGCATTCAGCTCTGTAAGGAATACTGCCTTTATTGATGCTTTTGGGAACTGAGAAACCATCAAGCTTAAATTATATTGGCTTGGTGCTGCTTCTGCAGCAGGAGACTTTTCCCCCAGTTTCTGTAGCTGTGGTGTAGCTCTAATGCAGTACTACAGCAGGAGCACAAAGTAGCTGGAGCGGGAACTGGCAGGCTTCTTATTTAGTCTATGGAAGTATCTTCTGGCATCTTTCTTGTGCAGACTGAAGTATGTGATGAACTGCACTGGCATTTAGAAAAAACCAAGAATCATGCAGTTTGCAGCTGTTCCACAAGCAAAATTATTTCCTTGAAGATATTACTGCTGAGCATTCCCTCTGTGCTCATTAAGCAGAGGTAATATTAAGCTGGAGTGAATGACAAATGATTAGGTCTGGATTTTAGTCTGACTGCATTCAGTGTCACATTAAATCAGAAAGTAATCTGTGCATCCTGTCTGTCAGTTGTCCATTCCTCCGTTTTTCTGCAATAACATGCCATTGGTTTCAAATGCCCTTATGGCATTTTCCCTCAGTGGAGTGCTGAGTAGGCCAGATTGCCTACTGATGCACAAAAGAAGAGAGGCTTAGGGGAAACTTTAAGTCTGTATGGAAAAATGATAAAATGGATGCCACCTTAGCCCAAGATTTTGCTTTGGCCCATGGTGTTCTCACCCACCACTGAAAAGCACCTCTTCTGTGTAAAGTGATTTCCTAGCACCCTGAGAAAACAGGCTTTATGAATTCTTCCTCTGGAGAAGAGCTACAGCTCAGCCCAAATGAGCAGTCACCGTCCAAAGGACCTTTGTGAGTACTGGTCTTCCTGCCCAGCTCAGGTTGTTGTGAAGGGCATTGCGAGTAAATGTTATGCTGTTGACCTGGCCTTGAGAAGTAATCTGTTCTTCAAACAGGGAAGTGATGGAGCCTGACAAGTGATGGCAAGTCATTTATCTACAGCTTCGGCAGCAGTCGAGTTCTAGTTCTGGTCTCCTTTGTTGCTGCTGATGGACCTCCCTCTTGTCATGGTACAGTGTCTGTATTTTGCTTTGTAAGGCACAAAAATGTTTCATCTAGGGTCAGTTTGCCCCAAAGTCCAATTTAGGTGCTCAGTGAACTTAGGGAAGACAGGGAAAATTCAGAAAAACATCTACAGAGAAGAATTTTGTGTAGCTTTGGAGATTGCTAAATGTTCCCTCCCACCAGCTTCTAGACAGTGAGATACAGATGTACTGATGACAAATGATGTCATTTTAACAGCTGCTCAGTATGTTATAGATTGGGACATCTGGGCAAGAATTCTGTTACTTTGAGGGGTATTTAGCTAAAATGTTGAGGTGAAACAACCCCACCCTAAAGAGAGGGGTATGGAAAAGCTCTGGATTTTTACAATTCTGCGTTTGCATGATTCATGTTCCAGGAGGTAGTTAAAGAATTTGCTACTGAAGGGCCACAGGTTTGCAATGCTTGCTCCTTTTTTACCCTTGTTTTAGTAGGAAGGTATCTGGGATTTTGGGAAAAGCAAGACAAAAGTCTATCCATAAAGTAGTTCACAAATTACTTAAATGAAACAAGTTTTCTGCTTATCATAGATCTCTGAGCACTGCAGGGAGGGATGCTCCTGAGAACTATTGTGTTAAAACTATTTCTGTCCTGAGTACACAGGTTGCTCACCCAGGGACCTGAGAAGCATTTCTAGCACCAGGAGTCTGTATCCAAAAAAGGGGGTGGTGGAAGAGGGGAAAGAGGCTGGCACATTTAAACTTAGCACATGCTGAATATCTTCCTTTTAACTGTCAGCTACTGTCCTTGCCACCTCTTACCTTTTGTGGACACCAGATATTACACCATCTTTCACCTATTGAATTCCTTTCTGAGTTCAGTAGATTTCTCTTATGCGTTTTGAAACCCTACACTATCAACACACACCTGACTGGGGTGTGTGTGGGGGAAGATTATTAACTTTAGCTGCTTTTGATGGACATCCTAGCACAAAGCAAAAATTTTTCTGTTTTTGACCATCGGAGAGAACAGTTGCCCAAGGGAAAAGAGAAAAAGTGCAGGGCTTGAGCAATTTTAGAAGTCAAATCCAATGAAACACAGGAGAACTTATTTAAGGCATGGTTGGAACTATTCACTGGCTAGAGGCTAGAAGAAGTTCCCTTATGTCTTTCCATTTCTGTGACCTATGTAACTGTCACTCATAATGCAATCATAACTAGATTAAGTTGTGTGGATTTTACTGAGAAAACTTCATTCACTGAACCGTATGGGTTTTCCCTAATTGCACGCCTTCAGCAGGATATGTAGAAGTCAGGTATAAAAATGTGCTCAATGTCCTCCATTGGATGGAGTACGGGATCTATGAACGTGTTTCAGGGGTAGGGTGCTTGTAGTTTCCAGGCCTTCTGCTTCCTTACAAGAAGGATTTACTAGTCCCTTTGGACTAGTGGTGCTGCAGGGACATGGTTCAGTGGGAGCCAGTCAGGAATTTCTGCCATTGATCCATGGGCTGACCCTGGCATCAGTTATTTCAGCTGGAGGAACCAGCTGCTTCCAAGCATCTAGGAGTGCTTTCTCATTGGCATAAAATGATTATGGCTGTGAAGAAAGAAAGTGACCCGATACCTTTAAAATGTCTGTATCATAACCATCAAGGTTTTTTAAAAATTCCTTTTAGTGTTAAAAACTAACCATGAAGGAAAAACCTTTAGCTACCATCTGTGACTGGAAGCACCAACTGAGGGCCCCAGTGGGTTTAGGCTGTGATAGGAGATAATCCCCAAAGTAAAACAGCGGCCAGGGCTGCTCAGCAGTGCTTCAGTTTAACAACAGCAGGGGAGCTAGGCCTTGAGCATTTCAGAGAAATATGTGTAACGGCTTCACAGCGGGTGGATGAGGCAGAAAGTACTTTCCGTGCTCTTGCACCAACTCAGTTTTGCAGTCAGCACCTCCTGTTAAAGTCACAGGAATTGGCCAGTTCAGCAGATCTCTGAGTAAACCCAGGGATTTACTTGCACTTGCCAGGTTGCCCATAGGTATCCTCTGAATCAGATTTCAGATCAAAGTAAAACACAGGAGTTAGGAATAAGTCTGGAGGACACAGCTGGGATAGATTAGACAACAGAAATTAAGGGCACATCTTCTGAAAGTTTCTAAGACTTGCTCTCTGCTTAGCTTTCTCAGCAGCCATCTTGTATTACTTCAGTGCAGACATTGGGACCCTCAGAAAGCTCACCTGTCTGCAAATACAGCCTCTAGGGCCTGGAGTGCAGCAGCTCCTTAACATCCCACAGCAAAACTGAGTGTTTATATGAATCATATAATATCCCTGCGTATTCCTCCCAGACCCTCTGGGGATCTGAGGCGCTGACACACCTAGGCTGTGAATCCCAGACAGCCTCAGGTGGAGGACAGACAGTGAGATGCTCACCGTAGGCAAGAAGATAACACCTCTGGGAAAGTGCAAAAGCAGAACTTCAGGTATCTAAATGCTTTTTAAGTCTGAAAACAGAGTTGACCATGTATTCTGAAGAAATGACATGGGACTTTGTGGACCACACATAACAGGATTAGATATCTGTATTCCATCACTGTAAGTGTCATCTACATAAACTTTCTGTGCATCTGGGCTGAAAATGACACAAATGCCTCTCAGCCATTGGCATAACATTTATCCATCACGTACTTGTTTTGTGGCATGAGCTGACCTTTTCCTGCTGCCGCTCCTGCTGCACTAGTCAAACAACCTCTTCACCCTTTCCCCTACCCCTTTTGGTACAGCTGCCAGAAATCTCTGGTGCAAGGTAAGTAAATAAGCCAGCCTGGCAATTAGGACATTCCCCTGGCTGTTACTTAGTCAACATCGTAATACTCAATGCCTTTGTTGAAGCATCGTCTAAAGCATTTTACAAACATTTATGATGGTAATTTGTTTGTCCTAACATTCCTGTGAGGTAGTCTTATTACCCCCCAACTAAAGATGATGAAATTTATGTGCAGAGAGGTGAAGTGATATGCCCTGGGCTACGTGATGAGTCAGTGACTGAGCAGGAAATTAAACCCAGAAGTCCTGGCTCCATAGACACAGCTCAGTTGTGTAACCCCTATACAACTTATCACTCAATCGCTAACATAGCTAGACTGGTAGCTGTGCCAACTTTACGCCTGTTTTTCCCCTTAGCTTGAATGCAAATACAGCAAAACATTGGCAGACTGTTCGAGTGGGGAGACAGAGTGGGGAGCTGCAAGCTCTGCAGTGTGCAGGTCACTGAGGATCAGGTCTGCCCTCACGCTCCATATCCATACAGGGGCACTGAGTGCTCGGCAGCGCTTTGGCAGAGGCCCAGGCTGTGATTGTTGCAGGGTGGGGAATGGAGAGGAGAGACAAATTCACTGCTCTCCCATCGTGCTCCCACTTGTATTACACACACCCAGTAATTAGCTCACCAGGTGCTACCTCCAGCTTGTGAGATGCAAGCCTGCAGGTTGCACCCTCTCCTTGCCTAACTCTGAAAGGATCCTTGTGCTTTGCTTAGGGTAGAAAGGGTCAGGATTTTCAGGGAACTGATCTCGGATCTGTTTACATGGTGAAGGTATATCCTTTAGAACAGAAAAAAAAAAAATCCTACTGAGAACAATTTATGTTGCTGAAATGGAAACTTTTTTTCTTGTCTCAGTCTGTTTGTCTTTCATTTTTTACTTGGTGGAAGAGAAATGATGGGGAAAAGTGGACCTAAAATGAAATTTTTCATTTCAGAATGTTATTTCAAAGACTATTTACTTTCAGAATATTCAGGAGTGCAGGATGTCTGCCTTTTGACTTATTTTCCAGCTGAAAACATATAGTTGAAAAATATTACTGCTTTGGCACCTTTTAATTTTTTTATATTGCCATCCTAATTTTTGAAATGGGAACTAATTCTAAACCATCAGCGTGTCCAGGGAGAAAGAAAAGTTGTTTCTTCTGAATAGTCCCAGTAAATTCAAAGTTGTTATTTCAGTGCTTGAGAGGCAGCTTCACTGCAGAACTAACTCCTGTATTGATCAACATGAGCTGTTTGTACCAAGTAACTGTGCCAGTTATGAGTGACCACAGCCCAAAACCACCATCGTGCAGAGTCATCAACCATGCTGCTCAACAGTACCAGTGTGTAGCTCTAAAACCAAATTATCAGTAGCCATCTTCAGAAAGAAACCCTGCAATGTAATTACTGTAGAAGTTGCAGCATGTGTGTGACTATATTGATTGGGTAAGCCTTTCCTACTGACTCCAACAGCAGCCCAGAATTTAAAAAAAGAAAAGAAAAAAAAAAAGAAGGGGGGGGAAGGTATTTTTCCACATAAGGCTGCCCCCCAGCAGCCAGCATCTTTGCCGGGATGCTCACAGCTCACACCTTCAACAAACTCCTCTGCTTGACCTAACTGGTGGTGCTACTGCTGGAAGGGGACAAGGCGTTATGGAAAGGGGGAGCGTGCAGCATTCCCTGTGCTGCTTCATCCCAGGGAAGGGAGATCTGCTTCAGAAGGAAGCCTAGTAGTGGCCCTGCTTATCCTCTAGCCTGTGAACAATATCATGGAGTTGGGGAACTGCTCTTGAGTGTCTTCCCATCAGACCATTTTTAGCAGAAACCTGTAGCTTACTCATGCAGCTTTTTTTGGTTTTGAACCATCATGACTTTATATGAAAGCAGTTGTGAGCTGGAATGAACCCACTCGATGGGAAACAGGGTTGCCTCTGCAAATTATTGAATCCTGAGGTGATGTTATTTACCAGTGTGCTCTCCTTCAGTTCTCCTTGGAGCTGCCCCAACTGACTGTTTGCTATGACAATCTAATTATAACTTAGTTTGGCCACAAGCACCAGCTGCCTTTGGTTTCTTTTATCTCATTGAACTGGGCAAGCAAAAGGTAGATGCTTCAGAGCCTGCTCCCTGTGTGAAACTGAAGGAATTCAGAAACGTATTAGAAAGGCATTAGCTTCTCCTTTTCTCTCTTTTTTCCACTGGAGCCCATCCAGATGGAGCACAAACAAGGAGAGGATAAATGCAAAGTGCTCTGCCACCCTGAAAGCACACACTGACGTCAGCTTTCATGAACTGGCACTTTAATCATCACATGGGGAATGTTTCTCTCTCTGTGCAGCCTCCCTTTGAATTTCTCAGTGCACCAACATTAGCATTTATGGCAAGGAAGATTTATTTTCCTTGCTGGTTAAAAGAGTAGTAAATTTGGAATGCTTTTACAAGCTGCTAGACAGAGAGCCCTGGAGATCCGAAATTCTGTAGGCTCAGACTAGGTGCGTCAAGGGCAGCAAAAGGGCAAGCTTCTTCCTGTATGTATTTCCACTTGCATTAACAGCTAAGCTGAAAAGCAAGGGGCTAGCCCAGTCACCATACACAGAGAAGTTACTAGCTTCTCCAAGGCAAGCTGCACAAAATAGTTGGGGGGGTGGGGGGAGAAACGTACAGAGTACCAGACATGAGGGAGAGGTGGATTAGGGATCTCCAAAGATCTTTTTGAGGTATGTGAGCTAAATTTTTCAGAATTAAGCACTGAAAATTAGCAGACTCATTTTCTGTTCATGTGTCAGGCCTCGAACAAGCACCTCGCTCTCTTCTGCTACGCCGGTCTTCCTGGCTGGACAACAGGTAATTGGTCTTTGACACCTTCTCACAAGAGTGATGAAGTCACTAAAGTGTGTAAGAGCATTTTGAGCTCCAGGAGGAAAAGCTCTGTGTAAGTGCCTTGCATTTGTTGTTATCAGATTTAGCCTAGTCTACAACTCTGCATCTACTACTGCCTAGCTGTATTTTCTGTATTTCGTTTATGTCTTTCACGCATGAGGAAGCATGTGTGAAGCCAGAGTAGGATGCAGCCATCCTTTCTTGGCTGTTTGCCATAGGTGTGCCCAGAGGTGAAATTCTCCCCCCTGGCATAGTGGCTGTCATAACACGTGAGTTCAGGCAGATCTCAGTGGAGCGATTTAACTAAGTATTTTGGTCTTTATGGTGTGGGGAGATTACCTTACTCTATACATTCAGAGATGTGCTGGAGGAGTGGGGGAGAAGATGACAGTAATAATGCTAGCAGGCTATTGTCAATATAGATGCAGTCATCTGGTCCCATCAGCTGCTTTCACTAGACTGCCTGCTTCACAATAAAGTGGTTTCCTAATTATAGCCTTCACTTCACCCTCTGTACTGTACAGTCCTGCGTCATCAGGTGCTGCTGCTTCCTTTACGCTTGCCGGAGCACACTGCAGCGTGGAGCTGTCTCAGCGTTAAGGCCCCACTCCCCCGTGTAATTAAAGGAGGATTAGAGATGGATTTGTGGCAGCTAAATTCTTACTTTGTAACTCTTGCATGTTGTAGCTGTTGCTTCCTACAAGGCCTTAGATGGCTAAAGGCTTGCAGGCATTTAAAACACACGCATATATATGCACGTATATATACCCGTATGTATACGTGTGTATATATATCCCAGTTAGCAATGCATTTCCCAGGTATTTGAAAATTTCTGTAGTAGTATGTAAGAAACACAGACAAAGAGATAGGGAGCAAGTGCAAAGATTGTTATTAAAGATTTAGCTAGGATCCACTTTTAGTCTTTCTCCTAGCTCCATCTCTCACACACAAAAAACCACATGAAAACTACAGCTATTCCTTCCTATCAACCACACAGCCACCACATTTTACTGTCTTATCTTTTAAAAACAGATACTTTCTCTTAGTCACCTCTCCCTCAAGAAAACCAAATCTTCTCCAGTTGAGCAGCCAGCAACTATCAGCTCAACTCAGGCCATCACACATCATGAGCTGTCTGCTGGAAAACCCTGAGAGTTTGGCAGGGTTTAAATAATGAGTGTGATGTGCTTTTTTATTTACTTTTTCATTTGGAGTGCTTGGTTAATGTTTTTTAAACTTTCAGGGCTGGAAACACTTTTTACTTTTAAATGAGAATAGGAATTTTAATGTAATCACAGAGTTGCAGGAGCAAGGGCTGTAGAAAACAGCACCAAATATTGTGAAATTAATGATACAAACATCACAGTGTTCCTGACGTCAGTTCACAATTTGACTTGCTAATACTGGAACCCTGGTTTTGTTGTCCTGATCTCTCTCAATCTGCTGCTGGCCCAGCCATTTTAAAATACAAAGTTGCTCAAAATGACTGCTCTGCCCCTAATCTAATACTTTGATACTGTCCACGGCATAGCTCTTCCTGCAGTTCTTCTAGCATAGGCTCAACTGGTGCCCTCCAGCCTTCTGCCACTCTCCCCTACTAGCCCCCTTGGGGTGAAATAAACTGCATTTAGTGACCTCATTCTTTTGTCATTACAAACACATTATAAATACATTTTTGCTGATATAATGTTCAGCACACACTTGTTGGATATTGCTATACTGATTAGAATTGGGCAGAAAAACAGTAACCAATTACAGCCACGGCAGGCCAGTAAAAAAAATACAGTTCCACAGAAATTAATGTTTTGCAAATTTTGGATGGTGGTGAAGTGTCCTGCTTTCACTTTTGGGGACTTTTTGGAATAAAACCTTTCCTCTTTCCATGTGAAATGTTTGTTTTCCTAACAACACAAAAACTCCACAGGCAGATTAAGAATTCCTTCTGCATTATGATCAATCCTAAACAATTATTTTTCAGGGCTTTGCAACATTCAGATTTCATTCCAGTGTGAAAAGAAGACACATTTCAAACTCACTATTCACACAAGAAAGGTCTTATCCTCTAGTTAGCCCTACTGGTGGCAAATATTCCTGATAGACTGGTACCACTTTGCTCAGAGCTAGTAGTGGCAGAAGTACTAGGTACAATAATACCTCTCTGATGATGCCAGAAGACCTGATCCAATTGAGCTGTTTGCAGTGTTATGGTTCTCCCCCAATATTCAAGCTGTTTAGATCAAAGGTTGCAAAAACGTGGGTTGCTGGCACCCAAAGCAGCTCCTACTGCTGCACCGAGCCCTTGCCACTTCCGTGGGGGTTGTGGCACCCTGTGGTACCCAGGCCATAGTTTAGGGAGCTCAGGTGGTTTCTTGTTCTGTTTTTCTGCGGTACGAAGTAACCTCAGAAACACTTGATGACTCCATTGCCACGAGCTGTTACTGTATAAACAGTTATTTAAAATACTACGTCCTGAAATACCCACCTCATGGTCTAGGGAAATAGTCATATATTATTGCTTTGTGACACCATATAATCAAGGGATCTGCCTGGCAGGTGACAACCATGGTGCCTTCTGAAGTCATATGGATTTAAATAGTCATAACTAGAAAGCAGTGGAGAAGTGACTGTCAGCATTTCTGACCCTTACTGACTCCAGCCAGGTAGCTGATCCTCCAGGATGGTCTCATGCAATCATTTCTAAGCCTACTGTGCCCACTTTATTGGCATTTATATGCTGGCAACTTTTATTTCCAAGAGCTGTAGAAGCTATTCAGCCAGAGCTGCAGACTAGCTGATGACTCACCCTGCTGAAGCTGGATTCAGATCTCTCCTAACCCGTTCCCAGAAATGAATGTCTGAAACCTTTGCATCCACCCTGCTGTCTGCCTCATTTGTGTTTTATGCCTTAGGAAAGAAATCTTTGTTCCCTTCTGCTTTCTCTGACTCTCTTTTTCTGGATGAAAGAACACAAGGAAGAGCAGCACCAAGCAGAAGAAATCACTCACACTGTACATGCAGCTGTCTGCATATCCCCTGCACCTGTTTGCCCTCCCTATTTTTGGCCCCACAAAATCCTAGGAATTCTTCATCAAAGATTTTTTCATCAGCTACCTCCTGACAGCAGCCAAGATGGCCATCTGTCCATCCAGAGGGAGAAGAAAGCTGGGCACAGTGTTTTCCTTTGGATGGGGGGCCTCTTGCTGTTCCCTGATCCGCGGCCAGAGCTGGTTTTGAAGGTGTTGCTAGTTTCTTCTTTGATCTGGGGCACTGCGTGTAGGTTGCTGCTCAGGTTCTGCTCTGCGTCTTTCCATATGACAGTGACCTACATACTTGTCCTTGTCATTAATGGGTCATATCCCAGCTTATCTGGCCTTCCCTTTTCTAAGGGTGATAATTAAGGAGAGACCTTTAATTATCTGGTGGTCTCCAGCCACCAGTCCCCAACTTAAATGTGCTGCAATCCTCCATTCTTGTTTGTGTGTTTTTGAATAAGAACTAACTAACCTAAAGGATTTCCATCCAGGTATCTCTGTGGAGTCTTAAATCACAATCTGTCCACAATCTTAACTTGGATTGGTTTGTAGAAGCAAGCTGCCTGTGGTTTGACTTTCTGCAGGACATTTAACACGCACAAAAAAAAGGGAGGGGGGGGAACACAAAAATATAGAACCTAATTACTGGAATAAAGAAAAAGCAAACTGCATCACAGTTTACCCTGTTGCATGGTAGGTATAGACATTGCTTAAATTTGCAGTGGAGGTTTTGCGTGCATAAGCAAATCAGTGGACTACGTGGTGGTATTTAATATTTCTCTGCCCTTGTAGGTTAGTTATGCAGGGAATAAGCAGCAGCATTCCTGCAACGAGTCACACTAACTTATGCCTCATTTCTGCTTCTAGTACCATTGCACTAGTAAAACTCAGAATGTAGAACGCTTCTTCTCTTGAGAATGGCTACCTTACTTTTGCAAGCATCACTGATGAATTGGTAAATGCAAATAAAAACATGAGTAGCCAGGGAAACCCAAAATCAGAGGTTAAATAACTCATTTTAGGCTTAAGAGTCAAAAGCAGGATGACAATATGCACATCCACTGACTTCCGAGGTACTGTGCCTATCACTCTACATGCTGTTAGTATACCAGTACTGCCTGCTGCTATCCCTACGTCCTAAGCTATAGGACATCTGCTACAGCTGCATAAATTATGTTCAGATGACCAAAAAGCAAGTGTTTGCCCAAGAAACTGCACCCCTGCAAACACTCTAACGCTGCCTAAAATGCCACCACATCAGGAATGAAAAATGCTGCTTATGGCTCATTTAGCAAGGTCTGTAGTTCACATATGTTTTCTGTTTGGTGCTTCAGACTTCCTCCTGGCTGGAGGCAAACAGAGGGAGCCCAGCTGTGCCCAATTACGGTCAGAGACGCATGGAGGTTAGAGATTAAAAGCGGTGCAAGAGGTCAGTTGTTCACTTTGGCTTGGAGATGGGGTTATGTCTTTGTGTTCTGTTTTCATTTTTACCAGTTCTGCAGGTTTTGGGGCTGGTTCCAGCTCACTCTGCACTAGCTCTGTACTGATGTTGCTCCACTGAATCTTGATTTTATGAAGGTAAGGGTACTGTGAGACCTGCTCACTATAACACAAAAGGTCAGCCTGAGCTTGTTGCTTGTGCTCACCTCCATGAGAGATGCCAGTGGCGTGGGCTGGGGCTGCGTGTAAACCAAGCCCTGCTGAGCATCAGGGATCTACTTGAATCCATGACATTTAGGTGAGGGCTATAATGATTTCATTTTTCTGAGCTGTTTTTAGGAGGCTAGAAGAACACTGGTCTTTAAATGAATCTTGATTTAATGCATTTAGGACCTGTGTGATTGATGGTGTCTATAAATACCATTTAAGTGCACAATAGAATATTTAACATACCATTTGCAGCAGGCTTTGAGCCAGGCTCTCTGCCTCGCTCCTGCAGCAGCTTCCCCCAGTGGGGGGGGGACGGACCCTCTGGGTGGTCTGTCCCTGGCACCAGGGATGTGCAGTTGCGGGGGCTCCCTCAATACCACTACCCCCTATTTTGGCAAAGGCGTCGTCCAAAGAGCATACTGGGCAAGCGAAGTACACAGGGGCACATCGGGGGATTTCTGTGCTCAGGGGACAACCTCAGGGTCCTCGAGCTGTGGGTCAGCGTGGGGCAATGCCTGTTTCCTCACAGGAAGATGAGGAAATAACCCACAGGGCAGCACGGGCAAATGGGGCAAGTGGCTCCAGGCAAATAGCTATGAGAAGCACAAAGGGGGGGGGCGGG